>CAAKHB010002734.1:1504-17257 GCA_901007665.1 Aeoliscus strigatus
TGTAAACGATCCAGAACCATGTGGATGATATATAAAGTGCACAATCCACGAACGGGGAAATCTCATTAATTCCAACTACAACTAGTATTTCACTTTATGAGTGAATCAAAGTGAATGCAATTGCTGGTTGATATCATTTCACTTAAGTGTGTTTCTAAATGGAAATGTATCTCATGACACAACTGCTGTTGCACCAGTCGCCAGTACAAACTGACTTGACCTGACTTGTCTTTGGAGGAGGTCCTCTTACAGTGACGGGCCAGTTTCAGATACAAACAGACACTATGTTGAAATTGTTGAGGACATCCTATATACATCAACCCTTCCAAAATATGACTCTATCTCAAACAAAAAACAAACTTAGTTACATCGATGTGGTGTGAAATGAAGAAATGAAGACAAATGTAATTTGCAGGAAGACAAAAAACCTCAGCATATGCTGACGAATTCATTTAAGCTGTGTAACACCTAGTTTTATTACACTACTGCACAAGTAACTAAATGGAAAGTTTGTACTGTTGGATCAAAACACAAGCGTTTCTGGTATATGAAGTCTCTGTTGATGTAGTTGTGGTGGAATTTATGGGCTGCAGGAATTAGGTTGTACTATAATGGCTTTACCATGCTATTACTTTATGCATTTTTTTCAGATTCATATTCTCTACACCTCCACCATGCCAGTAAGGTGCTGGAGTGTTTGATGCCGAACAATCAAAGCCACATTAACCACGACAACAGTCCGGTGGATTGCGTTCCGGGGATCTATCTTCTCTATGGATCTGTCATCAAGATGATAGTTACCAAAGGAGGCATCAGCCACACTACTGCTGTGTGAGCACACAAAACATTCAGCTGGGGGACAGAGCCTTCAGTGTGGCAGCACACTCTCTGGAGCTCTCTTCTCCCTGGAGAGTCGCTGAGCCCCAACCCTGGACAGTTTCAAAGCTGCTCTCAAAACCCATCTCTGCACCCAAGCATTTGTTTGGTCTCCATTCTGGCGTTTTGTTTTTGAGTGGTTCTTTTAATGTACATGTCTGTAATATTCACTGTTGTGTATATTTTGTTGTTTTGCGTTTCTCCCCCTGTTAATCATCCTTGGTTTATTTGAAAGACACTGTACATATTCAATATATTCTTATAACCTCTGACAAGGAGGTTGCGTCGGTGTTTATCTGTTTGTTTGTTTGTTTGTTTGTTTGTTTGTTTGTTTGTTTGTTTGTTTGTTTGTTTGTTTGTTTGTTTGCTTGTTTGTTTGTCTGTTTAAAACGTAATAAAATATTGTTCAAGACATGCTGACAATTGGACAAGGACCAGATGATTAACTGTTGGTAGTGTTCTGGAACCATCTGGATCCAGGAATCTGTTGAAGGATTCTTACTCATTGTCAGATTGTGGGACATTTTCAGCATCTGTGTCTAGAACTCCACAGCAGCAGTGGACTGTCTCTATGGGAATTTCAAAAATGACAAAAAAAGAAATGCTGGGCAGTAGAGAGCCAACACATTGAGGGCACTTATTTATTCATTTCGTTATTCATGCTTTAGGTTTTCTTCTACTCTACCTGTATCTGCCATCTACATGTAGATACATGTACCTCTGTATAGCAGCCTTCAGCCTTCAGCCTTCAGCCTTCAGCTGGCATACAGAGATGGAAACTTTTCATACCACACCCAGAATGTTCGCAACAACATACTTATTTTATGACAGGAGCTGTTTCACAATACCTGGCATAAATAAATGTCGGTAAGCTGGGATAATGATAGCAGAGACGATTAGATTGCTTTACAGGAAGTTCCTGTTTTATTTGTGAAGAGAAAAACATCTCATACCAGGAGACATTTAGACAGTGCCACAAATAAAATTAATCAAATCAAAGAGATGAAATAACAAATTAATTGTTGTAGGTTTTTGCAACAAGCCACTAACAACATGGGCACTCATTGACTGGATACCTCGTGCTCAATTGTCTTTAATAGGATTCAAGCATCGCTTCGGTTTTTTGTCAGTCTCAGACGCTTTCTAAGAATTTGATCTGAAAAATCAGTGTAGGAATCTTTCCAACCTAGCAATAAAGACTTTAAAAACTGTACCTTTTCATATTACTTTTATGTTTTTAATGGTTTAATGGACTCTTGTGATAAGAGGATAACATAAGAAGATAAGAAATCCTTATAATCACTACTTGCATCTTATATAGAGGGAAGGTTCACCGAAAAAGTGTTTGCTCCACTAGTGATGGCATGTCAGTCGTAATTAGAAGACCTAGAAGTGTTGTGATAATAAAGCCAGAATGCCTTCAGAAATACCCCTGGGACCCGACAAGGTTTCTTTGGGGAGGAAGTTAATGCTAGTATTGAACGGTGTGCTCAGCCTTGTATGTTCGAAAGATTGGATTCGGGGATGGTGAACACAACACATGTTTACAAGGAGGACTTAATGTTATGGGCTCCCAGAACAAAAGGAGTCACAGCTGCATATTTAGTGCTGTCTCTTACATCCACCCTCTGTTCAGTAGCATCGGCCAGAATCAAGGCTGTTTAAACAATAAATAAATCGTAAACCACCTTGTCTGTTGAGCAATTCAGTCACACACCTTCATACAGCTGGGGCTTCTCAACAATTACAGGAAATTGTTTGGTTCTGTGGTTTTTCAGTTGAAAAGTACAAATATCTATAACTATCCTTCATTTTATAGGTATTTGTCAGGGAATGGCTTCATTTAGGTTCATTGTAGGTATGAAAGAACAGAAAAGGCTAATATATTAATGGTGCAGGGGGCTTAGCTTTAGAGTCGGAAACACATTTATATGAGTGAAGTAAACAGTTTATGTGCCATGCAAACTGGGTTTCATGTGTACATAAAATGTTCTGGTAATAGTCACTTGTAAGACAAATACATGTTGGATCTATCTGTATCTGATTATAAGTTATAATATAATATGCTGAAATTCAAATAACTCTTTTTTATTCTATTGAAGTTGTTCCCCAAATGTTTCATCATATTTTCATCTTTTTTTTTTAACTGAGCTAGTATTGACTAAAGTTCATCAAACTTAAACCTGGTCATTTCACTGATAAACACAAGAAACATTGCAAAGAAGGACTGGATAACATAATAAATCAGTTCACTTAGAGGTAACAAAGAAAATTCACTGCAGTGATATTTGCAGAGAATATTTAGCTGAACTGACAGATAAGAAAAAAGCCTTTTGATCATCTTGCCTCAAATCCAGATTGGTTAAGACTTCTCTCACTGTCATAAGAGCTTGGAGAAAAGAATCCCGGTATTGCCAACTCCTGCAAGCCGTAAGTATTCATACATTCATATTTGAGTTATGATTACGTCATAACTAACAAATATTTTGTATTATATTGTACATATTTCATTGAAAATATTGGCTTGGTGGTCTAGTTGCTTGATGTTTTCTCCCAAAACTCTGAGATACAATTGAAATGCTTTAAATTGTGCTAACAGTACGCAGTAGTTCTCAAGAGTTTTGCAGAGAATGGAATGGAGAGATCAATTTTAGGAAGGACTTAAAAGTAATTGTCTGAAGTAATTGATGCTGCTTTTTAAGGAGCAAAGCTCCTACATTTAAATGGATGAAAACCATGATAATAGCATTCCCACATTGCTGTGTGGAACTAGAATACTAACAACAGAAGTGAGTGTGGACCCTTGGTGCCAAATTAGTTTAGTTCAAAGGGCTCTATTCACACTGAGGGTGAAGCACAGCAGGCATACCAACTGGGAAAGTGGACTAAAACTTGGAAATTTGGTGTACATTTTTTTTAAAGTATTTTGTCCCTCCGCCTCTTCAGTGTTAACTGCGGAGTTCTCATGGAAGCCCTTTCTCATTATCATCCAGGTACTTTGTTCAGGGGTACATCTCCGCTCCAAGTCTGGGTTAGGCTTTGGTTGAGTGTTGTCCGTGTTTCTATTCATGATGCCCTCTGAGCTGAGCGGGGCCTGTGAACAGACATGTCTCCCAGTCTGAGTGGACAGCACTGAACTATGGGAAATAACAGGAACATCCTTGGCTGTAGTTTAGCTCCGGTAAATGAGTGGAAAAAAGAAAGACGCTGAAGTGTGTTCAATGAAATTCAAATATATACAGAAACGGGCTTAAAAAAACAACATCATAATGAAGGATTAGTTAAGTTGGCATATACAGCTATAAAACCAGTATAAGTACACCTTTACAAAATAATATCCTATACCTTGGCTGCATAAGCTGCGTAAATTTGCTCTGATCCTCAGTCTTAGTTCCCGTACTACTGTCAGTGTAGAGAAACACATAAAAAGTCTCAGCAAGACCAGTCTTTGGTAAGGACCGGTTTGGCAGGAAAGGAGCAACATTAAAAAGGTTAATGTATGATTATTTATTTAGTATTTTATTTGAGGACAAGACAGAGTCCTAGGCGCGTATTTTTTTATTAAATGATTAAAAGATATCCAACAATGTAATTCCATGACACCTTATATATAAAGATCATAGATTCAACAATCAATTTGATGGCAGATTAACTCCACACAAAGCCAGAGGATCTGTGTGCATTCAAGTCAGATTTTATTTGTACAGTGCCAATTCACAACAACAGTTAGCAAAATGACTTTTCTAATAGAAACCCAACGTTCACATGAGCCAGCTCTTAACGACAGGGTGTTTAGTTTCTACATAATATCAAAAATGTAACCACCGAGCAGTGGATCCAGGAATTTTATTTTTTACTGAGTTACAGATAACACATGTTAACGTATGCGTAGGAATTCTGTCCATACTGATATGTAGGAGTTAGTCAAAGAGAAGATTTCTGACCTTGATAGATCAAGGTCTGGAATGTGGAATGACTTTAGTAAGTTTCACATGTGGTTTCAGAGCAAGACACAGCTATGCACTTATTCCCTGTTCTACTGCATTTTTATCTGACTGCTGCTATCTGACTGATTTTCTGTCATTCATCCTGATGCCTGTTCCGTCACTAAATCACCAGGCTCCTGTGAACCTCCTGCCCGGGGCATATTAATTACCTTTTAAAAGAACCTAGTCTTTATATTTCTGTGTTTTCTTTCACTACATTATTCTTAAACATGTCATTACATGAAGAAGAAATGCACCAGCAGTAACTGACCGGATATACAGTACTACTGGTACACATTAAACAATAATGCATGTTTTATTGGTAGATGTAATCTCAGCCGTGAATAATGAAGGATGGTCACAATGGAAGCAACTCATTAAATTAAACACAGCAGAGAAGTGATATGTGAATAATATGCTTTTGCTTATAGATGTGAAAATGCTGCTGCTTTGACCTGGATTCGTTTGCTTCACAGCAGTGCATCACAGAATGAGCAGTGTGTATTCATTCCAATGCCATCAGAATCATCAGTGAATTTATTTTTGTCAGACTACATCTGTGTGGAAATTTACTGGCTGGCCTTTGTTACTGAGAAAAAGGTAGAAGCTAATTACGCTTTCACACGGAAGCATTACCACACCCACATTTTTTTTTTTTATAAAAAAAAAAAAGTCTGATTTTTCTGTCAATGCAAAATATACATCTCTTATGTCCAATGAACACATCACTGCACATCACCACATATTTACATAGCAATGAGAACAGCACAAACCCTCTTCAGATAGAGGCTGAGAATGGCTTTGTTTTCAAGCCTTTGGCCTCATGTTACAGAGATGGGAACGCTGAAGTTGTCTTTTAAAAGGCTGACATGCCACACATATAATGTGTTAGCCCCCCCACCCAGTTCAATCACTGTGTTGTCCAGTGTTGGTTCTGTGTTTCAGGAAATACCCTCGTTTACCTGAATAAGATTAGAGAGGATGAATAGGCTGAAAGTTGCACAGAAAGATATCAAGGAAATGAAATATCTTTGAAGCATTGTACGGACATTTTGCTATTTTCCTACATATGTTTATTTCATATTGTTTCTTATCCAGTCTTTGAAATTAGCCACACGTGTGTAGACTGTGTAGAGTTCAGGATCACACTCCCCTTGGTCATAGCCGAAGCTCACGAGTCCCAGAAGTCTCCACAGGCCTCTGCCCTCCCCAAAAGGGGGCTTCTGGTTGTTCTCAGCGGGGGCAGGAAGGACAAGGATTCCCCCCATGTCAGACGGACATATGTTAGAGTGTCCATAGTCAGGCTTCTGGCTGGCACAGAGCATATTTTCTGTAACACTCACTGGCACACCATTATGAGCATACTGATGCTCACATGGAACTATGTCAGCCAGCTGAACAAGCCCCACCCTTGCCATCTCGTCTGTCCCTAAACTTGAGTCTTGAAGGGGAGACCAGCCTGTCACAAGCCCCTGCCCAGAGATGTCTTCTTCTGTGGAGCTGTCTGACAGACAGAGGGGCAAGACTTTGTCCCCAATCTTTGCCTTGTCCAGTAGCTTGACGACAGCCAAGTCCGAGTCGAGAATATTCGGGTCGTAGTTTGGATGAACTTCAATGGAGGCCACCTTCAGAAGAAAGAGCGCATCGGATGACTTGTGTTTTTATATGACTCAAGGTTGCTACAAATAAAACCAGAATTTATGTTTATAGGAAGAACAAACAACAACTAATTATTACACTGGGACAAATGAGAGCTAGCTCTTGAAAAGCTTACCCTCAGGTGTTGGAGACGTTTGGTTTCCCTGTGATCATCACGATACTGTTTCCCAACGACAACCTTGATTTTAGCCGTGTCCAGTGGATACACCTTCCCCAGCTCTGTCACACAGTGCGCTGCAACCACAACACTTCTCTGGTTCAGCAGGGCCCCGCTGCACACCAGCTGCCACTCAGAGGCCTGATTGTAGATGCCACTTCCTGCTCCGCTACCCTTCGTCAGGGACCCTGCCTGGCTGTCTGCCTTGGTCACCTTGGTCCCGGCTCCATTGGTAGAGCGGCGATAGATGGCTGCAAGCCAAGGCCAGTGAGCCTCTGCCGGCCTCTCCGGGTCAAAGGTGGAATGCTTCCCACATACTGCCAAAGAGGAGGTGACATGATGAGAGGGTAGTCAGGAAAAGACCACGATCAAAGAGGTAATAGCAGACAGGAAAGAATTAAACTTACACACAAGCCGTGTCACCACAGAGGGCTGTGGGACCTTCTATAAATTGCCTTTCCCGTCTGCTATTTCAAAATGTGTTTACCGAAATGCAAAGCAGCAACAAAGATAATTCAATGTATCTATGAATAAAAACCCCAAAGCTCTGTACTTCATGAATGGAGACTTAACATTCTTAATGGAGCTTATGCTAATCTTCGGTAGCTAAATGGGAAAAACATCTCTCTATGTATTAACATCTTGGCCAAGTCCTATATAGTTGAAGTATAAATCCTGATTTATATCCTGATATGCTGATGACACTCTTGTATGTGCTAACAAAGGTAGATGATCCTTAAAAAAAAGTAATCCTAATATAATTTCAAGGCCTGTTTGAAAAAGTGGACACCATGATATGGGGAACATAATCTGCTGAACATGTCCATCATTACCAAACTTTCACATGAGGACTATTCTATTCAATCCATCACCCAGGTTCAAACAACCCTGTAGGGGTGGCCATGTTCTGAAAGAAAGAAAGACCAAAACAACAGAAAGACATAACAAAATACACTGAGAAAGAAGGAAAGATACCCGTTATTTGTCCCATATCATTGTCATCCTACATTTTACCGTTACCTCACCGGTTTCCAATTGTTTTTGTCATATTATACTCTAAGGTCCTTCTGATGACTCAGTGGATTATCAGTGTGCATGTCCATTCATAACACTCCCACCTCATTGTACCTTACATTATCATTCCATCACTGTTGATAAAAAGCTATACAACGCTCAGTGGGGTCCAATAGCTAAGTGGTGCTGTGCTGCCCTCACCTGGTGAACAGGAGACATGACGCCCACTCCATTTGCCTGTCTTCAGGCAAGTGCGACGAGGACTGCCAGAGTGGTGGTAGAAAGGAGACACACAGTCGTACTCTATATGCGTGTAAAGGTGATGGAAGCCTTGGGGCAACTGGTTAAGAGCTGCCGGACCTTTGGGATCATCAGACTGGAGCTGTCGACCCAGGCCAGAGGAATAGAGCTTGTGCACAGGCGTCTTTCTGGCAGAAGAAGAAGAAGAGCCAAAGGATTTATTACTTCTGAATAATTGTCTTAATAAATCTTTTAAAAAGCTGCCTATGTATACAGTTATTTCAAAGCAGCTCATCTGACCTGCCTCTGTGTGATGTCCTGGTCAATACTAGGAGTGTAAATTGCCAGTTATGCCAGTAATTGCTGAAATGTTAGAATGTAAAAAACTTGACAATGTAATTTTCAATAAATCTGTTTCCATACTCCAGAATATAAACAAAAACTTTTCTGTAGTCAGTCACTTGTATGTAATGTCTAGTGTTGACGTATATGTGATGAACTGTTGTGTGATTAAAACAAGCTTTAATGTTATTTCAATCAATCAAAGTTTATCTATATAGCACTTTACAACAACATAAAAGAAGACCAAAGTGCTTTGTATCTGAAATGTAAGTAAAATACAGGCTAAAACAACTCAGTCAAATATGATTTAAAAAAGCATAAGACAATAAAACAATAACACACAGATAAAGAGATAAAACACCAGTTTAGCCTAAAAGTGGCGCAGTGCTATTGGTTAAAAGCCAGTCTAAAAAGGTGGGTTCCAACCTGGAGCTGGACAGGTCACTGAGAACTCTTTACTCTTAAAAACAAACATTAAAATTTTAAAATCAAATCGATACTGAACCGGGAGCTAGAGTTGTGAAAAGAGGATGGGGGTGATGTGGTTGAGTCTGGAGGAGTTTGTCAAAAATCGGGCAGCTGCGTTCTGTACTAGTTGAAGACGATGGCGTAAGGACTGAGGGAGGCAGTAGTATAGAGCATGACAATAATCTAATTGTGAACAGATAAAAGCAGGAATGACTGTCTCCAGGTCTCTGCGAGACAAAATGGGTTTCACTTTAGCCAAAGGCGGAGCTGGAAAAAAATGGCTTTCACCACCGCGTGAACCGGTTTGTCCAGTATTTAACAGTGTATGAAATAATACAGCATTAAACTTACCTGGATGGCACCTGAGGTAGCAGAATTCTCTGTCTGACCAGTTCTGAAACTTTGGGCTCCCGACATGCTGCAAGTATACATGCAGGTACACTAAATGAGTAAAACACACACACTGCACCAAACTCTGCTGTGAGGCAACTACTGTGATTTGTAATGTAATTTAACAGTGAGTGAGAAATGAGAACTTAGTGGTTAGCGGCTTTAATAGTGGTTGCACAACTCAGGAAGTTTTCTTGTGCAGTGACTGGCCAAAAGAAAAAATACCAACCTCCACGTTATCTGTGGTAAACACAATGCCACAGACAAAAGAGAGATAGTCCTTAATTTCAATAAGGCCTGAAGAAACAAGTACAACGTCTCTCACCTGAGACAACTTGATTTACGCATATTAAGATGTGTTAGCATTGGAATAACACCACCAGTACCATTCATCTGGCATGTTGCACCTATGATTAGAAATTCCTCAACGTAGCCATCGGAAAAATCCAAGTGGAAGAAATTAGTCTTTATTTAGACACCAAAGAGACGACAGTACCTCTGACACACAGGGGCTGTTTGCCACTCCAGGTACCATCTGGCTGGCAGCTACGTTTGGCATCACCACTGAGAGCGTAGGAGTGGTTACAGATGAATTCGACGGTTTCTGGCTCCGCTCCTGGCACCAGCTGGTGATAGCCATGGTAGAGACGGGGGGGCGGCGGGCAGCTCTTTTCTGTGGGGAAGCCAAAGGTCATGGCAAAGTGGCAGACGGTTGATTAAATGGCTGTTTCTCTCATGAATTCTCTTACCAGTGATGCTTTGGTTCAGTTTATTCTCTGTGTCTTTTTCTTTCTTCTCTTTGTCCTTTCCTCCGTCCCCCTTTGAATTCTCAGTCTTGTCTTCTTTAATTGTTGGACTTTCCTCTCCTCCTGCCCGGTACAATGTAAACTGTGTAACATTGGCTCTAATGATTTTCTTGCTTGGCTCTACCGAGTTTATCGTATTGTTTTCTCTCTTCATGACATCATCTGTGTGGTTCTTTGTCTTTTCCAGCTCAAACATGTCCACTGTATTTTCTACCTCAGAAACAACGGTCCTCAGTTTGGTGTCATTCGGGCCGACTTTGTCTGATTCCCTCTTTCCATTCACCTGCTCTTCCTTTCTTTCCTTATCTTCTTGTCCTTTGTCCTTAGTCACCAGTATTTCTGTAATGCTCGTCTTTCCGGTCTCCCGGTTTGGAAGAGAGTCTTTTTTTTCAGGGGGCTTCACAACTTCGGGGTCTTTCTTTTCAACTGTATTCTGTTGGTCATCTGGGCCTTTGCTATCAACTTTATCTTTATCTCCAGTGATGTTTTCCTCTGTCACTGTTTTCTGTGGAAATGGAGTAGTGTATATAACTTCCCTGTCTACTGTGGTTGTATTCTTTTGTTGAACATTTAAATCTTTCTCTCCAGCAGTTCCATTTTTATCAGTCATAGTCTCTTTCACTTTGCTGATCTCTTTTTCTCTGTTTTTTTGGACGTCTTCACCTCTTCCTGCCTCTTGTCTCTTGTCCATGTCTGCTTTGGTGAGTGTGTTATTTACTGTAAATAAAAACAAAAACAAATCAGTCAGCTTTTTGTCATGCTGCCTAATTTTTAACTGAAAACAATTACATAGACCAGGGGTGACAAACTCTTGTTGTTTCAGGGGCTACATTCAGCCCAATTTGATCCCAACTGGGCCAGAATGATAAAATATATGCATTAATAACAACTTGAAATTTCTCTAAAAAAGCACAATTTCAGAAATATTAAGCCTCAGTTGATCATTTACACATGTACATCTCAACTTACAGCGGATCTACAAAGGTTAAAAACATTTAGTAGCAGTTATCTGGCTTGTACCCCAGACAATCAAAAGCAAAATGACCTCATTCTAACTCCATTTATTCCAGCTTTTCTGACCTGTCGCACAAACAGGAGGATTCCCACTCCACGTGTTGTTAGGAAGACATGTTCTTTGAGAATTTCCACTAAGTTCATAAGGCTGTTTGCACAGGTACTGAAGAGCAATTAGCACATCATTGGGTCCATAAACCAAGAAGTGATCCCCGTGTTTCGGCTTTGGTGGTAGAGTGCAAACTCTTTCCTTCGGCACTGGAGGAGAAAAGAAAGCACACGCCGCAAATCAGAGTTTTCCCAGTATCCACACAGTTTTGGGGTTATTTTGAGACACTTTTACACAGCAATTTCCTTCCAGAAATACATAACCAAGCCATTTGTGTATAAACCTATAAACGGCACAACAGAGCAGAGTGTGACATTTTGATGACATACTATCGCCAGGAGATTAAATAAACAAATAAACAGAAGGAGCAGATGATGATATTTTTAGCAGCTAATATGAAAAAGCACTGAAAATTGTAGAGACAGTGAATTCCTGGTTTGCCACCCTCCACCAGAGAACGAACATCAGCAGTAAGCTAAGTGTATTCAATGCACGAAGCACATTTTAAGGTGACATAACATGTTCTGCAACAGCAGTTTCCAGTGTGAAATCACACATAGAGGAGGGATCAGCCTGTTACTGTGGAACTAGCAAGGGTGGCATAAAGTGTCTTAAAACAATTATTGTTGAATCTCTGTGTAAAGGCTCCTGCAGAGATAAACTAAAGCATACATATTTTTTGCACATTTGAAAGGATCTTACCACACTGTGGGGCAGGTGCACTCCAGGTACCATCACTCAGGCAGATGGCGGTGGAAAAGCCCCGCAGCTCAAATCCAGGATCACAACGGAAAGTGATGCGCGCCCCAGAGTGATGAAACACACCCTCAGTGGATCCATGGGTGGGCACCGGAGGCCTGTGGCATCCCACCACTGAGATGATAAACAGAAGCACACAACATTTATTTAGCAGCACATGTACTTCCTGTTTCTCAGTGGAATGCCGGCTCGTCAAAATGTAGCCGTACAGACAGTTTTAGAGCTGGCTGCAGCATTCCTCGTACATCAGTTTACTGCACCTTCTTGCTTTGAAAGACCACACAAATAGACCTGAGAGTTTATGGACTGGTAGTCTATGAAACCGAGGCATTCTACTCTTGAAACAGGACTCTCATTAATGAACCATTTCACCCATTGTGATAAAATGTTAATGGTTCACAGCAGGACTTGGCTAGAAAATGAGGGAGAGAAATTTTTCGATTTTCCAGTGTTGTTAATGTGGATTTTATGAAGCTGGCAAGAAGAAATTAGTAATCTAGTTGTCCAATGTTGTATGTGACTCTTATTTGTACCAAATCCCCAAAAGCACATGCATGTTAGAAAACATTAGCATAATAACTGAAATTTCTCTAAAAAAGGTGCAATTTCAGAAATATGAAGCCTCAGTTTATCATTTACACATGCATTTCAACTTACAGCGGCTCTGCCATACACCAAGAAGTGGTCCCCATGTTTCCGAAATCCCCAAAATGCATGTATGTTATAAACTGGCAAAATATTCCTCTACTGACTTAAATATTTAAGTAGTACCAACATATAAATGCTGTAAGATAATCAACATTCCTTTTATTTGACTCAACAACAGGTCAACAATCATGTCATATCTTGGGTTCCTATGACAGTATGTCAAATTATGATGTACAGGATTAGTTTTCCAAACAGTCTTCCAATAAATGACAGTTGGATTATAGCAGAAAAAAGTATACTACTATAATACTTAAAAATTGTGATTCTGGGGCAGTAATGTAGACATTTCCTTGACAGAATGTCAGACATTCACTTTACTGCGGCTTTCCAGCTATAAAATTAAGACGAGGATTCTCAGTGGGAATATAAATGTATGCACACATTGTAGATTAAACTTGTGCCATTTTACGAGCGTCTCCTCCGATGGAACAACTGGCCTCTATTATAGAAGTAAAATTGTTTCACCATTAGTTTAATGGACTCAAACGTAACTCTGAAAACAACGCCATAAAAATAGTCTGGTTTTGTAGGTTTTTAAGGGAGGTGTATTTGAAACAAAAACATACATTTGGGTCCAGGCATCCATAAATAAAAGACTGACAGACCAAAATAACTCTCAGCACAAGCTCAGAGACCACTCACTAACATGAGCAGGTGGAAAATACCTACATCACCAGGTAGGGCTGAAATGATTTGAAGATATCAAATCATAGAGGCAAAAAGGCTTTGAAGGGAACGTTTGACCCCGTATTAGCTCATTTTATGACTAATAGAGCGCCATGTTTTGCTTGGAGAACTGGGTGGTGGTGATGCCTCAAAATCTCGGATGCCAACACACATAAACAGAGAAGGAAGCAGCTGCAGCAGCAGTGACATAGGACGTAAAGGAGTCAGTGTGAATTACAAAATGGAGCAACGCAAAACAAACAGCGGACAGGGACGGGAACAGAAACCAGCCTGAAACCAACCACAATGTTCAAAAGTTTTGGATCATTTCCAGCTGAATCTCAAGTTCAACAGTACAACAGTTTGTACGTTCAGGCCTCACAGAACACACGGACGCCACGGTTAAAGTGCATAAATGTAAACCATTGCCAGCACCAGTAACCATTGTTAACCATTGGGTTTCAGTGAAGAAATATTTAATTTGATTATGTGATTACTCAACTGAATAATGGTGGAATACTCAGTAAACCTCACATGCATTTTCTAAGTACATTTCTGAGAGAAATGAGGTGAATACGTTTCACCTGACTACGCTGTAGCTGATCAAACTTTTCTTTGGTCACTTACCATTTTCACACCTCTTGCCTGTGTAGCCAGCCAGACAGGCACAGTGGAAAGTGTAAGAACTGTCCAGGATGCAAGTCCCATCGTGCAGGCACGGAGACGAGCTGCAGGCTAAAAACAAAAAAAGGGGGAAAAAAACGGTGACATTATGCTAGATTGTGTCCAATTTTAAGGACTGAGACCAAATATTAACACACAACCGTGTGACTGTTCACACTAGGCTTGAAGAGTTTTGGCACTTTTTAAATGTCGTTTTCACTTTCCATTCCCAGATGAGCGTTCGCATAGAATGACTCCTTTTACTAGATCTGGCTTTGTGGCTGCTAAAATGTGCATGTGCTTGGAACACTTGACCAATGAGGCAAATTTAGTTTTCACAGGGCTGTTAGTGGGATCAACAGCCTGACAAAGGCCCTTGTTGAAGCAGCATTGAATGTGTATTACTCTCAGGAGTCATAATGTGTGCATTTGTTGTGGTCCATGTCTGTAAAGAACCTTCGTTCATTGAGTTTAGCAGACTTTTTCTACACACGTTTAAGTGTCTCTAGGTAGTATTAGTGAAGTTTTTAACGTACCTGAGCTCTCCTGAAACGTAGCAAAGAAGC
The DNA here is from genome assembly GCA_901007665.1 of Aeoliscus strigatus. Lineage (NCBI taxonomy): Eukaryota > Metazoa > Chordata > Actinopteri > Syngnathiformes > Centriscidae > Aeoliscus > Aeoliscus strigatus. The sequence continues at coordinate 15,928 of CAAKHB010002734.1, forward strand.
CATCAAAATTCTTGTATCCATCAGACACAAATAGGATATGTAGACTGTTGCTGGAGCTCTGAATTGGGGCCGGTCTGTTGTTTCCACAGTATCGACCAATAACACGTGAGTTGAGGCTGTCTCCATCTCTGACCTCCACATAGTCATAACGACAAGTGTGATGCGACTCCATGCTGAGCATCATGAACCTGTGAGCATGGAGATCAGTAGAAAAAAGCAGAATGGCAAATATAAATACATATTGGTACGTGTGTATTTGTTATTCTATTTCATGCTCAGTGGTAGTGTACACTACAGTTAATGCTATTTCATGCATGCATTTCATGTTTTCTGAACTGTAATGGAAAACAACGTGTCTGGTACCAAATCGAGTAGTCGCGTCAATTAGCGCCGAGCAGAGCTGGAGCTGCATATTGGGAACGCGGCGTTAGCCCCCTAGCTACAAATCCAGTCTGTTGGAGTATGTGAGGAAACTGAAAGCCTCCGTGGCCACAGAAGTACAAAAACCTTACATACTTATACCAATACTTCCAGTAGCTCATGCAGAAACACGTGGAATTTTGAGAGCTCCGTTCAACTCCGTTTTGTCATATTCATGTCACAGATATACAGACAGAAACACATTTGGCCTTGAAATATAGTGTGTGTCAGAGCATTGTACGATGTAATGCACAGCTTTAAAGCACAATTTCATGTGCATTCAACCACCACAACTACTTCATGCAACTACTACTGCATCCTCAGCTTCCCTCTAACCTTTTTTTTGTTTTTTTTTTTCAGTAAAAAACCCTGCCTGTAAAATGTTGCATGTGTAATGGAGAAAATGACAGAAACAGGACTGAAAAGTAATAAACCTGAAAAACAAGGCATGTTGTGGTTTTCAAACCTTTGCGGTGGATTCATGATCCGTGTATGACTTATTTCTCTCAGAAACATCTGACCCAAGTGGAAATTTGACTTGAGCCATTAATAGCTTTACCAGATGGTCAAGATCTGAGTTAACGGATGGTGTAATGCCACATGAAACATAAAGGTTGAATGTGTGTTTCTTCTTACTCTTGTTTCAAGCAGGCTTGTATTTAAGTAAAGTAGTCACATCGATGATGCGGTTACATCGCGTGTGTTTACCGTGTTTACAGACATCCACAGTGTGGATGCTGAAGAAAAGGCATTGTTCTTTGAACATATTTGTACTTATATTTGTATTTTACATCTGTTATTATTCATGTAACATAAAGTGAACTCTGTGTGTGTGTGTGTGTGTTTGTGTGCTTTAGGAATGGGTGCCCATCATCAGGTGCGACATGATCACCCAGAGGAAGATGAAAGC
>CAAKHB010002736.1:8089-13089 GCA_901007665.1 Aeoliscus strigatus
ATAAAACACAAGCTTGAAAATATTTGGAGTAACTGAGGAATCACATAATACATTTTTAGTACTTTTGTAATAACGTCCTTAATGACAATCCAGAAATACTAGTCATGTGCTCAGTGTAGTAATGTGTGTACTAAGTACTTGTAACATGATGTTTTACTGTGTATGTATGTAATATTCCAGTAATAACGACTGCAGTTGGGGGGAGTATGAATGCTGTGATGAAGACTCATCCTGAAAGTGGTAGTAGTGGTGTAGTAACAACTACAGCCATCACAGGTCACCGCTAACACCACTGGCTCACTACCTGTTGACAGAGGTGGACACTGAGTATCTGTACTGAAGTCATGTTTTCATCGCAAATTATGTCTTTAATTCCACTACATGTCTTGGCACTGCAGTGAAAACAGATTAGGGGAAACAAACAATTGTCGTGTGGCATGTAAGCGTGGTCAGAAATGCACCGAAAAGCTGTTTGCCAACTGCCATTAAAGTACAGAAGACAAAGGAGAACACTTTAAAAGGTCAGATGAACTAATGTGTGTCTTCAGTTGGTTCACAGGTTTGACACAATACAGCAATAGTACAACAATGCATTTATATAAAAAAGGAAATCTACTTTTTGACATACGTTTAAAAACAAGTATTTTTAATCCAACTCGACAACTTTTGGAGTAACATTCTATCAGAAGTGTGTATTTTTACTTAAGTAACAGAATTGCTTGTTTAACGTGCGCAATCCAGCACAGAAACCACACACACAGGGGAAGTGTTGTTTCATTTGTCAAAAGAACACACACAAATGTAAATCATTTTTAACTTTAAATTGTTTTCCATACACACGGAATCGTTTCAACATATGTTGTGCATCCACACGAATGTAAGCAAACACAGGAAGAGGAACAGGAGACGTTTGTGTGGGTGGACGCAAACACACACACACACACACACACACACACACGCTCAGCAGCTTCTGTGGCACCAACACAGATTTGTTGAACTTCAGATTTGTTCACTCTGAGACCTTGTTTCAAGCTCAAATTGTTGGTTCATGTGGACGAAAAGGTAAAAAACCTCAGTTGTAGCTCCAGTTTTGGAACTGGAAGTTGGTTTAAATTGTCACACCGGAGATAGATAGACAGACAGACAGACAGACAGACAGACAGACAGATGGATAGATAGATGTGTGGGACAGGATCTCACAGGGGCCGACGGTCGAGGGTGAATCATAATCTCGTAGTTATCAGCAAGCGTCGCAAAATAAATGTGGAGTAAGAGAGGTCTTTCATCAGCTGTCCCCTAAATTGAATTGTTAAGAAGAATGATGAGCTCCTCCCCCCAGTGTCTGCAGAGGTGAACACCTTCTCTCCTCACCTGCTGTTTGCCAGGCTTTCAAAAAGTCAATTTTTGTGAAATGTACAACGGCAGGCTCGTTTGAAGATTGATGACGGCCCATCGTTGAAATTTCATTAAGGACACTGAATGGATTGTGTGCCTCCGCAGGGACAGAAAAACTTGCTGCGGCTGTAAAACACCACGTAAAAACATTTCAGATAGAAATCGGAACCCCCCCCCCCACACACACACACAAAAGCAGCAGAATATACAAGTCTTTATCAAACCGGAGTGTTTCTCAGCAATTCATATTTGTGCTTTTAATGCAACAAGGTCAAAGAGGATTAAATGTGTTAAAAACACGGATCTGTTGTCAGTGCGTTTCCACTGCTTCCTGTAAAGATGACACACGCTGTGTTGATCTGCGCTGACATTGACGCATCCTTCACACTTCTGCAGCGGTGTGAAGATGAAATGGAAAGTGTCAAAAAGTGAGCGAGCCTCGGCTGAACCAGGGTGGGTCAGTGATTCACGTCCATCGTGCACCAACACTGCGGCTCTGATTCCATCTGTTCTCTCCCTTTGTGTCTCTGCATGGGGTGTTTGTTTCTCATGTATTTGTGTCTAATGGTTGTGATTGTCAGAAGGGATCGTATTGGAGGTGCAATTTTACTTGCTTTATGGGAAAAAAAAGTCTAAAACACATGCGCGTTCACATCATTTGTGAGTTTACTCGTAAGGGAGTTTACAGCTGATTGATGCATTTTTGATTTTTGTGAAAAAGGTTGATTTGGTCAAATTTGCAAGAACATCCAGAGTCACGGCAGATTTTGACCCTTTGCTACACTTTTATATCAGGTGCTCTCCAGGTGTGTCATCGTTCAAATTTACTTTATTATCAATTATTGACCTGAGTTTGTGAATGAAGTGGAACGCAAACCCTGATCTCAACCAAACCGTAAACTAACCTTATCTGACCCATAACCTAAACTGAATCTAAATACCGTAGGGATCAGTCCTACAGGTAGAGGGCGCTATGTTAGGGAACAGTCCTACAGGTAGAGACCGCTACGTTAGGGAACAGTCCTACAGGTAGAGGGCGCTACGTTAGAGAACAGTCCTACAGGTAGAGGGCGCTACGTCAGGGAACAGTCCTACAGGTAGAGGGCGCTACGTCAGGGAACAGTCCTACAGGTAGAGGGCACTACGTTAGGGAACAGTCCTACAGGTAGAGGGCGCTACATTAGGGAACAGTCCTACAGGTAGAGGGCGCTACATTAGGGAACTGATTTCTGCGCCATGTGCAGTAAGAGTATCAATGTTTTCACGTGTTCATCCTCTGATCGGCGTACTTCCTCCCTGGAAACAAACAGTAGCATCCGTCTCTTCTCTTCTCAGTCCTAAATGCAGAGAAAGAAAGAAGATGTTTTCTTCTCATATTTCTGTCTTTTGAGGTTGATCACTCTTCCTCTGTCGTCCTGCGCTCCACTCATTGTTACGTCACATCTTTCTTTGCTCATTCGACGTGCAGGTGAATGGATTCCTTTCCATGACTGCCCTGAACACAGTGTTTTTCCAGCTCCCGTCTCTCATTGATTTCATCACCTTCATTCCTCGTCTGCATTCATCTTCTTTCCCGTTCATCTGTTTCACTCCTCATCACCTCCTTTTTTCATCTTCTGTCAAATGATCTCTGAGACCGGTTTGATCCCCAGACCAACTCCCTCCCCTTTTTGCTCCTGTCAGTCTGTCAGTCGCTGTACTCTGGATTTTTTCCCTCCTTATCTCATTATTATGCCCATCTGGCAGCTCCTCTATCAATCTCTTTGCTTTTGTTCCTTTACTTTGTGGTACCTTACGTCTGTACCTCCTCCTCCTCTGACCTTTCTCCTCTTTCCTGTTCTTTCCGGGTGCCACTTTTCATCATGACCTTCCAACAATATATCTTTTTTAAAAACATCTTATGGCTTTATTTTCATCCATTTTTTTTAACCCATACTCCTTTTCATCTACTGTGTGTATTTATATCTGACTCTTTTTATTAAGTTCAAATGAAATTTGGTTTCCAAACACAAAACGAAAAAAAAACAACAAAACAAATATTTAACTTGTTAAAATTATGTTTTACATATTTCATTTGTTAATATTAATTTAATTTAATTTAATTTAATTTAATTTAATTTAATTTAATTTAATTTAATTTAATTTAATTTAATTTAATTTAATTTAATTTCATTTCATTTCATTTCATTTCATTTCATTTTTAGTAACACATTGCCATTTTCATCATCTGACTTTTCTTCCGTGACCTTACTTTTCCTTCTCATTTTTTCTTTTTTTTTTTACCTCCTATCTATAATTTCCTTTTGTCTGTCTGTAACTGTCTTCCACCATTAGCTTACCAGTCGCTCTCCCCTCCCTCCCATCGGTTTTCGTTCAGCCCCTTTGACCCTCCTTTCTCTGTATTCTCTTCCGTTTATCCGTCTCCTCTCTGCTCCTCTCCCCCTCTGCTTCCTCACTCATTGACATTTCTTTCTCTCATGCTGTCCCATTCTTTTCCCTCGCTGGGTTTCCACCACTTGCTTTTCTTGCCTTCCGCTACACCACACACACACACACACACACACGCACACATGCGTGTGCACATACACACGTGACACACGCGCTTCCTCATTGGTATTCCACCTGTGTCAGTCTCCTTGGAGTCGTCTGAGGGAATCAGATCCTCAATCAAATTCATCTTTTATTCTTCTCATTCTCTCCTCTGCTCAAGGTTCTTCTCTGCTCCATCATTCTGTCCGCTGAGTGTGTGCGTGAGGGCAGATTTTCCTCCACTTTCTGTCGTTTACACAGACGCACACATTCAAGTGTGGCTCCAGCGTCAGACGCCCGTCGGGTTTTTCTAAGTACTGACACTAAATTGTATTATGTGTCTGCAGTCGTTCCCCCTAAGACATCTCATTAAACGCAGAGACGCAACAGACAGGGCCAAGGTGAAGCGTGAGAGGAAGGGAGGAACGAGGGATGGAAAAAGACGAGAATCCTTTCTCGTTTCCGTAGAGGACAGACAAGGATGCTCGTGGCTCTCAAGGTCTGTTATTTCATTAGTTTCTTCTATTTCCATCAGGGATGTTTGTTGTTGACAAAGACAGAGAGGCAGAGGTAGCATTCTCCAGGCGTCCTTTCTTACCTTCGGCGCTGTCGTATCGTGCGTTCCGACTGTTTTCCAAAGTCGGCGTCTCAACTGTGGACAGGAAGTTGCAAAAAAAAAAAAAAAAAGAAAGAAAAGCTGGTTTTGTACTTCAGTGTCAATTCGAAGGCGTACCAACGGCGTGGGGTCTGCGTCCAGAAGTGTGACTACCCGTCGTGTTCTGTCATCGCGGCGTTTGCGTCACGTGACTTTCTCAGCTCTCCGAGCGTCAGTTATGTGTTCTATGAGAAAATACAACCGTCTCAAAGGGGATTTGTGCTCGGAAGATGATGGTGATCTTGTTGTAGTTAGTGCGGCCACAAGATCCACTAAACTTTCAAAAGTAAACAAAGAAAAAACTGAGAAAAAACATAAACACTCGGATAAGTGAAGGATTGAAGTGGCTTTCATAGTATTTCTATACAAGGCTGATAGAGTTTACTTTTTTTTTTAAATGCATTTTGTGATTCAACAATGA
>CAAKHB010002736.1:18089-26347 GCA_901007665.1 Aeoliscus strigatus
AAAATCGACATCTGATCTGATCTGAATTTCTCATATGAGATTAAATAAAGTATCTATCGATCTATTTGTCTGTTTATCTATCTATTTATCTGTCTGCCGGTCCAGAATTCATTGGTGGTGTCAGCGTCCGACATGCATGCTGATTCAGACGCTGTCTGGACGCAACAAGCACGTGCAAACAGTAGAACTAGGAGTCACAGGTGAATACTTCACTAACCCAGTTACTACACTGGCTACCACACTGTCTGGGGCTGACGGTGCACGGCGTTCCAGGACAAAGCAGAGCGGCAGAACGAAAAAGACAGACAGCAAGAGCGAAACCCAGAGAGGACAATTAAAAAAAAAAAAAAAAAGCTGGTAGTCATCGGCTCTGTGGAGCTGAAATCCCCTCTCTCAGCTCTCTGGCCGGTGAACAAGCTGGGAGCCACAATGGCGAGCAGATTCCCCCGGATTTGGAACACAAAGGGTGGGCAGTCGTCCACCCAATAACCCTAAACCCCCCCCAACACCCTGCAAGCCCTCCGTGACCACGGCCACAGCCACGCTGACTCAATAGAGGCTGCAGCTGTGTGTGTGTGTGTATGTGTGTGTGTGTGTGTGTGTGTCACTGTCCTGTCAAACAGGAATATAATAGTCATGTAATTGGAGTTGTACTCCAGACACACACACATTTTTGTCTTGTGAAAATTCCTCATCATAAAGGTGTGTGACTAACCAGAACCTTTACCTGAACCTGAGACCGCTTCTAACCTGAGAAAGGAAGTCTTACCCCTTAAACGGACGTTGGGAACGTGAGTCCCCACTTTGCAAAATGTCCAGACACACACTGGAGAAAACCTTTTTGTTTCGAAACGTTCAAACCCTGCTTGCCGGTTCAGGTCGGCCGTGTCCTGCAGCTCGTTAAAAGTTTCGGCATCACATGTGGAACCAGCGGAGGAAATCCCCGTCGCCCATTTTTTAAAGTCCACACCTTTAGTTTAAGAAACACTGGCACTAGCGTTTATGGCGGCCAGGTGTTTCGCGTGCGTTGGTTTGTCATGATCATTAGGTTGGTCTCAGACAATTAAACAACGAGACGATTATGCTCAATTAATGACTAAACGTCTAATGTCTCAGGAACTGTTATGTTCTTGCCTGAAGGGAAAGTAGGGAGATGGCAGCAGGTGGCTAAGTGTAGCACAGTGATGGAACGTGTGTGTGTGTGTGTGTGTGTGTGTGTGTGTGTGTGTGTGTGTGTGTCACCATTTCCATGAGAGTGTGTCAAAGACTGACTCTAATCACCCAGATCGTGCCACTTGTGTTTGCCATGACAGTGATAGTAATTGCTGCAGCATTTGGCGCCATCGCTAATAGAAGTGTGATGAGCAGCCAGGCGGCGGCTGAGGCCATTTGCCTCTTCAGACATGGACATCGGAAGGTCTTAAATACGACACAGTGCTGGACTTTTTTTTCTATTTTGCAGTGAAAGTTCATTTTTTGAGTAAAAGCTTGAAGAACATTCAGAAAGGACTCAGTGAAGGATTATAAAAGAAGCTATGCAAATGTATTCATGATAAATCGGGACGAAATACTTTTTCAGGACAGTTTTCAAATGATCAGGAGCAATGAACATAAACATCTACATTTACAGGATATGTGTTCTAAGAAGCTGCGTTTTAGCTTTGGATGCTAGTTACATTGTCTCTGCTAAGTTTACTTTGTGTCCTTTTGGTGTCTGTTTCAGAAAAAATGAATCTGTCAGATTCAGAAAAAAGTGCATTCAACATGGACACCACTCAATGAAACAATTGTGCATGAGAATCAGTAAAATTTGATCACATCCTCAGGGGAAATAAAGTATTTCTCATTCTGACTGTCATGTCGAAGGCACACACACACACACACACACACACACACACACACACACACACACACACACATTCCTTCGATTTCGGAACAATGTAGCGGGTAGAGGTTGACTCAGAAGTTATCTAAAACCCGACACGTCTTTTCTGACGGATGATTGTGTAACGATGATGTGACTGACAAGAAATGAAACTGACTTCATGTTCCTTGACATGTAAATCTTACTGTCATGCTTTGTGAGAATCAATGTAAGATGCAGAATCAATAGCAAAACAGCATTTAGCGAAACACAGACGTGAAAATACCTAATTATCAAAATACCAGCTCTAATATCCTGCTGGTACCAAGCCAGCAGTTGAACAGCGTCTGAGGAATCTTCCTCAGGCACGAGTCTGCTGGCACCGATGGAGGAGGAGGAGAAAAGAGAGAAGAGGCTGTTTTATGCTGATTAGATGATGCATATTAATTTCTCTGCTCATTTTGGCTCAGATGGTCGATTAGCGTGAACACAGACCTACTGCAGATTTCATGGCTTTAGTCAGCGAAGTCGTCTCAGAAATCACATCTCTGCCGTTTTGTAGTGCAGGTTGATCTGTGCTGTTTAGAACGAGGCTGCAGACTGAAGTGGAATCTGTTGTTACGCTGTAGTTGCGTGGAATATGGTGTAATGTGCTGTTTATCAACTAAAAACTAGTGTGAGAATAGGACGTCCACTGCTGTGTTTCAAATGGAATGCACCATACACGCCATTATTCATAAAATGTGTTTACTGCATGAACAAGAAAGAAACAAATCCAAGGAAGTTCCTGTGTCTGTGTCAGTTTATTGGTTTCTGTGACATCGCTGGGCGTCCGTATAGTCCACGGCCAAAGCAGCTTCTCATGTTCTTCACAGAACTGTTACAAGCAAACTGAGCTGAAAGCACAGAACTGTTACCATACAGAACTGTTAGCTAACAGAACTGTTACCGTTACAGAACTGTTACCATACAGAACTGTTAGCTAACAGAACTGTTACCGTTACAGAACTGTTACCGTTACAGAACTGTTACCATACAGAACTGTTAGCTAACAGAACTGTAACCGTTACCAAACTGTTACAATACAGAACTGTAACCGTTACCGAACTGTTACCATACAGAACTGTTACCGTTACCGAACTGTTACCATACAGAACTGTTAGCTTACAGAACTGTTACCATACAGAACTGTTACCATACAGAACTGTTACCATACAGAACGGTTACCATACAGAACTGTTAGCTAACAGAACTGTTACCGTTACAGAACTGTAACCGTTACCGAACTGTTACCATACAGAACTGTTAGCCTAACAGAACTGTTACCATTACAGAACTGTTACCATACAGAACTGTAACCGTTACCGAACTGTTACCATACAGAACTGTTACCATACAGAACTGTTACCATACAGAACTGTTAGCTTACAGAACTGTTACCGTTACAGAACTGTAAACGTTACCGAACTGTTACCATACAGAACTGTTACAATACAGAACTGTAACTGTTACTGAACTGTTACCATACAGAACTGTAACCGTTACCGAACTGTTACCATACAGAACTGTTACCATACAGGACTGTTACCATACAGAACTGTTACCATACAGAACTGTTAGCTTACAGAACGGTTACCATACAGAACTGTTAGCTAACAGAACTGTTACCGTTACAGAACTGTTACCATACAGAACTGTTAGCTAACAGAACTGTTACCGTTACCGAACTGTTACCATACAGAACTGTTACAATACAGAACTGTAGCGTTACCGAACTGTTACCATACAGAACTGTTACCGTTACCGAACTGTTACCATACAGAACTGTTACCATACAGAACTGTTACCATACAGAACTGTTACCATACAGAACTGTAACCGTTACCGAACTGTTACCATACAGAACTGTTACCATACAGAACTGTTAGCTTACAGAACTGTTACCATACAGAACTGTTAGCTTACAGAACTGTTACCATACAGAACTGTTACCATACAGAACTGTTACCATACAGAACTGTTACCATACAGAACTGTTACCATACAGAACTGTAACCGTTACCGAACTGTTACCATACAGAACTGTTACCATACAGAACTGTAACCGTTACCGAACTGTTACCATACAGAACTGTTACCATACAGAACTGTTAGCTAACAAACTGTTACCGTTACAGAACTGTTACCATACAGAACTGTTAGCTAACAAACTGTTACCGTTACAGAACTGTTAGCTTACAGAAATTACAGCTGACATAACTGTTAGCTTAAAGAACTGTTTGCTTAAATAATTATTAGCTCATAAATAAAACTGTTGGTGTACAGAACTGTTAGCTCACAGATTCCTAGCTTTCAGTCCTGTTTAAGTCCCCTCTGCTTTCTCACATGGAGAATCACCACAGAGTTCACCAGATGATTCGGGTTCAGACAACCTCTAATGCTGTTTTTTACCGGATGTTTTGCTTTTCCTTTCCAACCTTCGTTCAGTTCTGTTCAAACCTGAAGGAAAGGAACAGCACTGAAGCTTGTAGGTGTGAAAACACCCTCAGACTTACTTTAGGCACGTTTTCCAGAAAATGTGTCTATAATGTTAAATCTCACAGGGTCATTCGAGGGCGTCGTGTTCACAGCTGTTCCTGCAGCGCAAATCATTGAAGTTCCCAGAAGTCTGTTAGTGTCGTTCTCTTTCTCATTACTGCCGTAATATTCCTGTCAGCGTCGCCTGAATGTGGATGGAACATCTCGTCGGTTGGTTTTGCTCGTGTGTTTACCTCATCGGCGTGACACAGCCCAGATCCAGTCGTTACTCACACACCAGCTCAGTTGACAAGTGTCAAAACTCTGGTTCTGCTGCAGTATGATCAATCATGAAGTGGTTTATGGACATTTTTTATCATCAATCCCAACGTTTTTTTTTTTTACAACTGTTCTTTTCAAGGCTGTCTCAGGAGGAACGAGCGGTATCGTCTCGGTCTGGGCGAGTGAGAAAGATGTTCAGGAGCTCAGTCGGCTCACAAAAGGTTCTAAATGTGATTTCTTTTTCCCAGCTCTCTTGTAAATGCATCCAGTCATTTGTGTACTGGCTTCAAAGCTGGTTGCTCCTTCCAAACAGTTTCTGGGCAAATGACCAGTGCTATCAAAAAAAAGAAAAAAAAGAAAGAAAACTAGAATTCCCATGGCTTATTTATTGATCATAACACTGCCTTTTGATATGTGAAGCTCCAAGAGAATCTCTGCCTGAATATCAATGAAGTCCCACTGACAGGCAGATAGAGTGGGAATATCATCAAGGGCCAATTCATTTCACATTTTTCTATCGCAGCCTGTTCTCTTCTGTTGTGTTCATCTTTTCTTACCTCACCTCTCCTCTCGCTCTCTCTTTATCCCACTCATGTTTTGTGTGTAATCACAGAGCGAGACGTTCGAGGTAGACAGACTTTGTAGGAAAACCAAAAAAAAATAATTGTCTTTTAAAGGCTGGAACATATGAAGCAGCGATCAAAAGACCCATTTGGGTTGGAATTTTTCTCTGCGTGATCATTCTGGACTTGTACTAGTGAAAGCTCGGAACAGTACATGTACGTCGCTTGTGAGAACATACAGCTTCACCGCCCACAGTTTACTGTTTACACCTGTATGTATGTTGGTGTAATATATCATTTACAGTTAGCTGTAAAATACAATATTTCTAATGAGGTGACCAGACCTTCATCTTCTCATGTGATGGACATTCATTCTTTTTCATTCACAGATGTGAAATTAAAGTCCAGATTGGCTGCTGAGTGTTTAATTACGGCTGTAAAATGTCAGTTAATACTCATCATGCCAGCACAGTAAGAAACAGCTTTCTGCAGTTTTATCTATCAACCAGTGAACCATTAGTGTCTTATAGTCACGGGAAGGAGGGAAAGAAAATCAGCTCATTAAGAAACTGAAATATCTAACCAGGTTTTATACCCTGAAATTATTTGTCTTTTACAGTCAATGTTCCACAGTGGGGAGGTGACAAACTCCAGCAGCACCATGACATTTAGATATGGGGTGAAACGTTAAATAACATGTTGTCCACATTTGTCTTGATCCCTCAACTCCTCCTCCAATCAAAAAAAGACACACTCTCCTAGCCTGGAAAATCCAAGGAGGACCAGAGTTTAGAATCCAAGATGGCGTTGGTAGCGTGGTATCATTTGACAGTATGAAATGTGTTTCGACTGTTTTTGTATCACTTGGGTCTTTTGTTCCATTTCAGTGACTCATACATCACCGTTCACAACTGGGAATTCTTGTCAGTGGAAATCTTGTTATGGTGTAGTTGTTCATGGAATTCCACACAATGTGTTGATTGACACACAAATATCACCCAGAAATGATATTACAGCAAGTACTACAGCATGTACTCAGAGGTCTTGTGTAAGTGGAATAAACCATGAAGCACACGTTGTTGTGTTTTTTCCACAGTGTGTTGTTTCCTTCAAAACAACCTACTGGTGTCATTTCCATCATCTTCCAGAAACTTCCCCTGATACCAGTCCTTCAAGAATAAAAGGGTTTGTCAGTGGGAATGAGTTCTGCAGGTATTAAAGGATTATTTGCGCTCATTAAAACACTTTGTCTCATAATACAGCTCCGTCCCCTGAGTGGTGACACAGTCACTGAAGAGCTGCCGTTTCACTGAAATCTCTCTCCACAGAGCTGCACCCCGATAGAGAGTCAGTGAAGCATGATGAGATGTTCCTGTGGACTATGTTTAGTCCTCTGGAACCTCTTCAAGTGCCATCGGAAAATAGGATGATACACATCAAGTGGTAGTGCATCGCTGTGTCCGTCACTACATGTGACCATACGTTGAGGCGAGTCGTGATTGATCCAGCGTCAGTCAGCAGTCAACACAATCAGGCCCGTCATGGTTGGATTCATCCGGAAAGCTTCTGCAATAGGACTGAGACACTGTCTACCATCGACCTGCTCCCGTGGCTCAGTGAAACATCCACCGTGACACAGAGCAGCTGACTGAGCTTGTGTTTTACCAGGTAAAGAGAGCAGAGATAGTTTAGTGGATGACTTATACTCGCTTCAAATGAACTCACAGCCTACACCAGTGCCTTGCTATAGAGCCCTATGTCAGGACTCAGAGCCCTACACCAGAGCCCTACACCAGAACCCTACACCAGAGTCCTACACCAGAGTCATACACCAGAGCCCTACACCAGAACCCTACACCAGAGCCCTACACCAGAGCCCTACACCAGAGCCCTACACCAGAGCCCTACACCAGAACCCTACACCAGAGCCCTACACCAGAACCCTACACCAGAGCCCTACACCAGAGCCCTACACCAGAGCCCTACACCAGAGCCCTACACCAGAGCCCTACACCAGAGCCCTACACCAGAGCCCTACACCAGAACCCTACACCAGAGCCCTACAGCAGAACCCTATGTCAGAGCCCTACACCAGAGCCCTACAGCAGAACCCTATGTCAGAGCCCTACATCAGAGCCCTACACCAGAACCCTACACCAGCACGTCTTGGTGCAACTCAAACGAGATCACCATAATTTTCCACAGATTTCCGTTATGTTGCCAACACTGTTGTCAACATAACGGACAGTCAGGTGATTCAAACCAAGCCGTTCAGTCACAGTTGTTGCTGTCCGTGTGGTGGGGGCGGAGTCAAAGATTCACTTCAACTTTTACCACTCCATCCCAATGGAATAGTGCAGTACAGCACAATGTAAGTAGTGTTATTTATCATGGTTATTTATTGTTGTAATATGATTATTATTACAGACTTTTCAATCCATGAGAGGCTTTTTTTTAATCCTGCATTGCACCGAAAACACCAAAGCATCAATTATTCACTCGAGTTTATAACACAGGCTTGGTGTTTCAGCGGCGTAAAGAGAGTTAGAGTCGTCAGAAATCCGTGAGCCCTCTCAAGCGTTGTACGTATTAGTTCAGTATTATGAGACATTTGTCAGCACTAACAAGCAGCTCTTGTTCTTATTGCAGTTGTGGAGCTCATGTGTCACAGTGGGCTCTGGGATGCTGCTGTCAGGCCGTTGCGTTATGGCCGTTTCCTGATGAAGAGGAGCGTGTGGGTAGAAAACTGAAATCTGCACCCGGACCCCGTCTCCGAGGGGACCAGAGAAGAAGAGGAGGAGGGGGAGGAGGAGGAGGAGGGGGTTAAAGACAAGAGTCCGAACGAGTGAGTCGGCGCACGAGAGCTGTTTGTAGCTGATTTCCATGAGTTCCTCAGCGACCCACCCTCTTCGCTCCAGACATGTCGGCTGTGATTTGTGAGTCAAATGTCCCACGCAGATCTGCAGTCTGCTGATGGAGCTCCACGAGGACCAACGGTTCACAAACAACTCGTATAAAACATTCAGCTTCAC
>CAAKHB010002737.1:0-18534 GCA_901007665.1 Aeoliscus strigatus
AATAAAGTTGGCTGTAACGCCGGCTAGCTTGCTGGCTAAAGGCAGCTCAGTCTGTACCACATCGTGCGATCTAGGGATGTACTGTCTGTTGAATAGGATAAAAAACATGAAGCTAATTAGTCTTTTTGATAAAGGAAATGTAGGGAAGGTTCGTTAATGGCTTAGAAAATGTAATTAATTTGACACTTAAGGTGTTCTCGGGTGACATTGGTGGGGCGGGGTGTCCCGTTAAATGGATGGGGAAACACTGAAGAAAGAAGGAAAGTCATAAGGACACATTCATGAGTTTGGTGTACAAAATATAGTGCTTTGTGAAACACTTCTACAACTTCATCAAATTAGTTTAACTTTAAAAGGGAACATGATATAATAACCTTTTAGATGCCTATATACTTTGCCAACGTCGTTCTTTGTTTCTCCAGAGCCCAAACAACAACAACACGTCTTGAAGGAGGAGGATGTTTTCTCTGACCAGCAGCTGGACAAGAACTCAAGTCTGGACCTAGAGAACCCAGAACCTCCACAGATAAAAGAGGAACCCTACACCGGTCAGGAGGAAGAGCAGTTAGAAGTGAAACAGGAAACTGATTCCTTCATGTTTATTCCAAATTGTGAGAACTATTGTGAAGATGGTAGTTTGGACCCAAGTCCTGGTGGAACTCTGATTCCAGCAGAGGAACATTCTGTTCTCAGTATTCCAGCAGAAATTATTGAAGCACCAGAACCAAAAATGGACAAGGATCTCCTGTTATGTAGTTCTGTTTCAGATAAGAGCCGAGATCACACAGAGATTGAAGATGGAGACTTTGTACCGGAAGGAAAGTCAGAACCAAAACAAAGACAGAAACTAAAAAATGAGGAAGGAAAGACTGATGGTACAAGGATTAGTGAGAAGAAACCTTCAGGTAAAATGGATGGTAGAGATATTGGTAATAAATATGATTTAAGTCACGTGAGTACACGCACACATAAAAAACTATATATGTGCATCACCTGTGGGAAAACACTGAGTTCCTTAAAAACACTGAGAGAACACGAGATGATCCACACAGGTGAGAAACCATTGTCCTGCGACACGTGTGGGAAAAGATTTGATTCTTCATCATCACTGATGAGCCATAAGAGGAACCACACTGGTGACAAACCGTACGTCTGCAACACCTGTGGAAAAGGTTTTATTTTTTCATCAGACCTGAATAGACACAAAAATGTCCACACAGGTGAGAAACCATACATCTGCAGCACCTGTGGAAAAGGTTTTAGTGACACTTCCACATTGAGAAGACACAAAATGAGCCACACAGGGGAGAAACCATGTCCCTGCACCATCTGTGGGAAAAGATTTGTTGACTCCTCCGATTTGACAAAACACAAGAGGACCCACACAGGGGAGAAGCCGTACCCATGCACCACCTGTGGAAAAAGATTTAGAAGCTCATCAGGGCTGAGATATCATGCAAGGAGCCACACAGGTGAAAAAACATAAGTCTTTGGCACCTGTGAGAAAAGGTTTATTTTGCTCGGGGCCACTTTTGGTCTTTACACGGCGATGGAGGGTCGGATCAACTTTAAAAAAATAAAGTCTTGGATCACTGCAATGTGTGTAATTTTGATATTTTGTGATAGTTACACTGTTGGAGAACGAAAGAGATTGTATCAATAGGTGGTATTGTTATATTTATATTAGTATTGTATTAGTATTCATATTGTATTAGTATTATATTTGCCAGACACACTCTATTAGAAGACCTTGCAAGTTGTGTAGGACAGTGCAAGAAATTGCACATAAAACTAAAGATGTACCGCATTCAGCCACTCAAGCCAGTGAGCAAACAAGCGGTCAGCAAAAAGTAGGACGCCCCCCCCCCCCAGTTCATTCATACATTCTGCCGGTAAAACAGCTGATTTTACTACTTCCCTCAAGTTGTTCCGGACATCTGATTGGCCAGTGGGTGGTGCTGTTTACAGGATCAGATTCAATCCAGACAGTTTTTCAGAGTAAATTACCATGGTAACAGGTCTTGATTAAACGAAATCCGGCTTTGTGGTACAGAAGATCCAGGATCAACCCTGAAGTTACCTAGCTAAAACCAAAATCCTGCTCCGTGGTACAGGCCCCAGCTTCAACTCTTCTGGGAAGTCTGTCCGCAGTGTTTAGGAGTGTGTTTATGGGAACCTTTGACCAGATCCATCCATCTGTGACTGTCCATGTCAAGTCCAGTCAAGTTCCTCCACAACAAAGCCTCTCATCCATGTCTTTATGGACCTTGGTTCCATCTGGTTTTCTTCCCATCTCTGACATCTGTTTTGACTCTTGATTCATTAGACATCCTTTTGTCGACCATTTGACTTCCTTGCATCAAACCACTTTGAGGCAAGGTGGGTGCTGCTGTAGTTCTGTTTTTAAAACAAAGTACTGCATGGTTTAGACACGTTTCTAGCTTGTTAAAATTTGTGTCAATGTCTAAATGTAATAATAACAGACAATTGGCAGTGCTGACACGCCATACGTTTGATCGTTTGATTCTACAAGTGACTTTTGCGTGGTTCGTACCTTACAGGTACCCATACAGACATGTACTGCACATAATTTGGACTTTTTAAAGAATACATCTCAGAACACAAACACATTTTAAGATTTTGATCTCACTCCATTTTTTATTACTTGACATAGCCAAAAACCTAATCCATACTAATCTGTCGCAATTCCACATGCAATAACACAAATGAGGAAATACCTCATGGTTGTAGTAAAAAACCCACAAATGGTCAACGTGAACATGAGTAATTTACATTAGTCAAACACAACGGTTGCAACGACAAGAAATTATTGGGAAGACTGAACTGTCAGGTCCCGACTTCCACTCAATCCACGAGCAGGTTTTCAACCGGTGACACCTGAAGCCGCTCTCATGTTTTCTACTCATCCATAACCATGTGAACCTTCATATGATATCTCATTGTTGATAACCATTGAAAACCTTTACCACAGGTTTTGCAGACGTGTGGCTTCTCACCTGTGTGTGTCCTCATGTGGATTTTCAAGTCATGGTTGTGTGTGAACGCTCTTCCACATGTTTTGCACGAATATGTCTTTTCATCTGTGTGGATCTTCATATGCCTTTTTAACTTGGACCGTTCCAAAAATGTCTTTTTACATGTCTTGCATGGGTATGTCTCCTCACCCGTATGCTTTCTCGAGTGCACCAACAATCCATAGCTACACGTGAAACTCTTCCCACATTCCTTACAACAATATGGCTTCTCACCTGTGTGGGTTCTCATGTGGGTGATTAAGACGCATTTATGTCGGAATTTCTTCCCACAAGTGTCACAGGCGAACGGTTTCACAGCAGTGTGAACTCTCATGTGATTGAGCATTCTGGACCTATACTGAAACTTTTTTCCACAAGTGTCACATTGGAAATACTTTTTGCCTTTGTAACGTTTCCATCTCCTTTTTAGTTCGGGCCTTGCATCGTCTGACTCACTGTCACCAGGTTCGGTCCATGTTTGATCACGGTCCTCGTCCTTGTGGGCCCTTTTATGTTTCTTCAGTTTAGATATGTTCCTAAACGTTTTCCCACAGGTACTGCAGGGGTGCAGCCCATCACCTGTTGCCATGTTTCGTAGTATTTTGTATCTAAGCTCAGATTCTTTCCCACAACTTTCAACTCTAAAAGATTTTTTACTGTTGGTTTGGTTCTTTCCCCGTCTTGGTTGTAACTTTGATCCAGAGTCACCATTTTTGCCGGTGAGATCTTTGCTCACATCTACAGTAGGACTGTCAGAGAGGAGCTGGTTCTCTCCATTTGCTTCATGCACACCAACGCTTGGAGCTGAAACGCTGTCAGCAGCCTGTTCCTCTGGTGGAGTTCCATCAGGACATGAGTCCACAATCTGATCCTCACTCTGTAAAGTCCTGTCACAAACAGGAGTAATCACTGATGCCTCCACTTCCTGCTTTACTTCCAACTGCTGTTCCTCTTTAATGTCTGTAGGCTCGGGCTCCTCCTTCTTGATGTCATGTTGCTTTGGGAGCTCTGGAAGGACAAGAAGTCAAAATTACTTGTTAGTTTAAGCAACTTCCAATTCCTTCCTTTCCCCGTCTTGGTTTTAGCTCTGATCCAGAGTCACCATCATTCTGGCCAGTGAGATGTTTGCTCACATCTACAGTAGGACTGTCAGAGAGGAGCTGGTTCTCACCGATTGTTTGAAGTACACCAACGCTTGGAGCTAAAACGCTGTCAGCAGCCTGTTCCTGACTTGAGTCCACAATCTGATTCTCACTGAAAGTTGTGTCACAAACAGGAATAAGCATTGATGCCTCCTTTTCCTGCTTCACTTCCAACTGCTGTTCCTCTTTAATCTCAACAGGTTCTGAATCCTCCATCTTGAAAACATGTTGCTTTGAGAGCTCTGGAACGACAAGAAGTCAAGATTACTTGTTAAACTTCTTAACCCAAAATTTAAAAAATGATTTTCAACCCTCTTTGTGCCAGCAGTATGTAGTGCAAACTGTAAGATGGACACACTTTTATTCAATGAATGTAAATGTAAAACAGCTCACGCCTCACATTAGCTAACCTCGCTCACGCCACCTAGCATGCTAACGAGAGTTTGCACTTAGCTAGCGTGTTAGTGCCTCTGGTGTAATTGTCTACAACAGTAAAACAAATGTTTTACACCTCATATGCGTCATATTCCAACAACTTGCCCAACTTAGCTAAGTTAACTAGCTGGCGGGAGCTAACTGTTAGCACTTAGCTAGCGCAAGTTACAGTCAAAAAATGATGTGGCGCGATTCAGATGAGACGGGTAAGCTGGCCGACTATGATGCCCTACCAAGGAAAGGTTTAGCGATTTTGAAATTTTAATTACTAATAGATTCAAAATGTGTTTGCTTTTCAAGTAACCTGTTGGTCAATAAAACAACCAGCTGTCAGTGGCAAAATATAGCTAGAGATAGTGTGCCCACATTACCGTTTTCATGAAAATTGAATTGACCTGCTGATTGGTTGTTTCATGAGCAATGGTGTTGATCTAGTTCCTGGTGTGACATCATCATCATCATCAACCTTCATCATCTTCATGCTTTTTTTTTTGTTTGTTTGACAGGTTGGAAATAATATGGTGGCCTTAGCCAGAGCTAGAACAGAGAAACCATATGTTGTGACGCTGGAGGAGGGTTTTCAGTGTTCCCAAGCATTGGTGATTATAAACGGGACAGGATTGAATCACTCGTCTCTTCTGGTTGCAGCGGATGAGGGTAATGTAATCCAAGTTTGTTGGAAAAAGTTGGAAAAACATGATGTATTTTCTTGCATTGATAAATGAATGGTTGGAACATTATGTGGTTGTTTTATCATGTCATAATAGTTGAATTTAATCAATACTTTGCATAATATAGGTCAAGATAAACAAATAATACATCCATACATTTCATTCATTAATTACTAATAAATTTAGAATTAAAATACAAAGTGTATTGTTTATATTATGTATTTTTGGTAGTTTTAAATCAACAACATAGGTCGTTTTTTTTCCAGTAGAAAATATAACCCAACCGTCTTTGGTAATAATAACCCAGGGGTGGGGTCGGCCCTATTTGGTCCACGCTGGGTGCTGGAGTTGAGTTATTCATGACCCAGCAGTTGTTAGAGTACAACAACTGCCAAATCCTTCGTAAATTCATCATTCTAGCCTACACCGTAATCCACAAAATATGAACACAATGTTACATTTGTCAAATGATGAGAGACGTGTATTGATGTTTTCCATACCGATTCTGTGCAGCTTTATCTCGGGTCTCAGACCAAACGCCAGCAATATGCGCTGACGGTCGATCTCCTCCTCGTACTGGTCGATAGTTTGTTCAAACTCTCCGATGATTTCTTCAACAGCAGCAGTAAGTCGCTCGCTGACGAACTGTCTCAGACGATAACGGGAAGACATTGTCGTTTTATTCAGACTAAACTACTTATTTAGCTAAATTTAAAAGTGAAGTTACGTTTCTGTTTCAGAACGTGTGTCGTCCTCTTCTTCTGGTGTTGTTGTTGTGTGTGTGTGTGTGTGTACCCGCTTATACTGCCCCCTGCAGGTCAAGAAAATGGTCTGGTTACTTTAAACTGCTCTCATATTTTCCCATTAATATATCACTAATGGTCTTCATTACATCCACACATTTTAACAGTCTCTAGCACCATAACTGGGTTGCAAAGTGTCTTGAATAGTTGCACTCAATTCCACTGTATGACGTGTTTAAAATACTTAATAATTATCTTCACAAGAGCAACAAAAACTAAGGGCTTGAAATGTGGCCAAAGTGGCTTGAATAAGAGGCAGAAATATGTACACCTTTGAATCAGGCATGACAAAAACAACAAGATTTAGGTTTCATTCAACCGATGGATTTCTAAGCATAATTTTTTGCCTTAGCAAATGAATGTAGCAGCATCACTAAGAGTTGGATTTATGTCATAATCACCAGATCCACAAACTAGGTCAAACCATGCAAAATAGCTCGTTATGTGACTGCATTTATTGTCAGTAAATAAAAGCACAGCATCTGCAAAACATTTTTTAACATGTGTTATTCATGAGAAGCACTTATCTTTTAGGGAGTGAAATGAGTAAGACACACATTAGACTCAAGTACACTTATAGACCGCAAAAAGAGAAACATGAGGGTACGCTCAGAACAAGATGAGATTATTTTCACAAGCTGACAGCAGATTTCGTGCCCATGCTTTAAACTGGATTTTTTTAATGTTCAGTTGAACAGAAGGAACTCATAACTCATTCTTTTGTTGTACCTTTAAAGCAAAAAACAAATTTATCATAATATCGCAATGAACTATGCAGACAAGAGCAGTTTAAGAAAAGTCTCCCAAATCACAATTCATGAACGTTTATCTTCTTGTGGATTTTCATTTACGTTACATGTAATGTAATTGTAGAGTTTGTTATTAAAATGAACTGAAATGTTCAATTATTCATTTCAGTTACTAACTACATTTTATTACTTTTGTAAACTCTGAATGAATGTTTCCACTGTTTCAAATGTTGAGATGCAGCATCAACTCTGACTTGTCAGTCTTCTTTAAAAGTCCTTCAAACACATGAACTGGCATCAGAATTAAAATACCAAATCATGAAAACCCAAATGTATTAAACACACAGCCTAAACTGTAATCATGACCATTTCCATAAGAAACTCTTTTGCTCCCATAAAACTGATGAGTTATGTTTATCTTGCAGTGAAATTACACAACACTGTGACATGTACCTCCCCAACCCTGATGATGAAATCTGCCTTTTTTTTTTGGACCTGATGTCTTTTCAAGTGTCTTGATGTTTGGACACTCATGTCTCCATGAAGTCTGAAAGTTCTTCCTTGTCATTCGTATGCATCTCCTCAGCTGCGTGGGTCCTCAGATGCACTGTCATTTGCGTCAGATATCGGAATCTTTTCCCACAGGTGTTGCAGGGGTACGGCTTCTCCCCCGTATGGATCCTCAGGTGGACTTTCACTTGCCCCAAATGGCGGAATCTTTTCCCGCATGTGTTACAGGGATACGGCTTCTCATCGGTGTGGATGCTCACGTGTCTTTTCAGCGTTGACAAGAATCCAAATCGTTTCCCACAGGTGTTGCAGAGGTACGGTTTCTCACCAGTGTGGATCGTCTCGTGCTTCCTCAGCGAGGATGTGTCACCAAATCGTTTGCCGCAGGTGTTGCAGAGGTACGGCTTCTCGCCGGTGTGGGTTCTCACGTGGATTTTCAAGTCGCCGTTGTTTCTGAAATCCCGCCTGCAAAATTCGCAAGAATACGGCTTCACATCTGTGTGGATCCTCACGTGTCTATTCAGTGTGGACTGATCATAAAATGTTTTGTCGCAGCTGTTGCAGGGGTACGGCCTCTCACCCGTGTGGATCCTCATATGCCTGTTTAATACCGATATGTCCCGAAACCTCTTCCCGCATATGTTGCAGGTGTACGGCTTCTCACCAGTGTGGACCCTCATATGCCTGTTCAGCGCTGACACGTGACTAAAAGCTTTCTCACACTTGTTGCAGGGGAACGGCCTCTCGCCAGTGTGAGTTCGAATGTGGCACAGCAGCCCATTGTTAGATGAGAAATACCTCTCACATAAATGACACTGATAGGACTTCTTACTTGTGTGGGTTCTCGTGTGCGCGTCACACCTGCGACCTTCTCGACAAGTCTCACATTTTTTACGATGGGTTCGGATCAGTCTCTGTCTTGGTATTGGCTCGGTACTTTCATTTGATTCACAGTCGTCTTGATTGGTTTCTGTGCAGTCTTGACTCGTGTCTACAGGTGAGCTGTAGCAAGGGAGCTGTTTGTCACCGTTGGGTTCTGGCAGAACAAAACTTTGAGCCGACACGCTGCCAACAGGCTGATCGCCTGTTGGATCTGAGTCCTGGGTCTGATCGTCACTACTGTAACCTCTCTCACCAACAGAAATCAACATATATGTATCAGTCTCCTGCTTCAGTTCCACCTGCTCTTCCTCCTCCTGACTGGTGCAGGACCGATCCTGTGTCGGATGCTGGGTTCCATCAAGATCATTTGAGTCTTCAAACTCATTTTCGGTATTGTGACTGTCGTCACAAACACGAACCAACACTTCCTGATCCAGTTCCAGCTGCTCTTCTTCATGGCTGGTGCATGGTTCCTCTTTAATGTGTGGAGGTTCAGGATCCTCTTGGTCCAGGCTGGTGTTCCTCTTCCACTTACACAGCTGCTGGTCAGAGGAAACACCCTCCTCTTCCTTGATCACATGTTGTTGTGGCTCTGAAAGAAACAGGGGTGCACATCAGTAATATAAGCGACAAGCTAACAAATACACAAAAGTCGCAGACCCCGGTTAAAAAGTGTTACCAACCTATCCTGTGCAGATTTATGTCGGGTTTCAGGACAATATCCAGCAGTCTGCGCTGACGGTCGATCTCTTCCTCGTACTCGACGACAGTTTGTTCAAACACTCCGAATATTTCTTCAGCAGCAGCAGTCAGTCGCTCGTTGACAAACTGTCTCAGCCGTTGAAGTGAAGGCATTGTGACTCGTAGACGGCTAAAATACTACGAACTCCGTGTGCGATTAGCCAGTGAACTCAGACCATCTTCACACCTAAGGAATCGGATAGTGGCATTCCGAGTGTGTATTTCCGCTGGTTGTCACACTCTACTTCCGAGTACAGAGATTGGGAGGACATCCGTTCCGCATAGAACGACATAGAAAGTATACCCAGCCATTGTCGGAACTAAACAGTGTAACACCAGGCGGAAGTTTATGATGTCAGTTATACAGACGACTACGACACCAGACGACAACCAGATATTGTGGTTAATTCACTCTCTCCCATGTAATCCACCTGTGCAGTTTGTCACTGCCCCTCTCTGACACAACACAGTTTTCCACTGTCATTATGATATGAGATCGATCCTGTTTTGGACTTGAGTCCAGAATCTGATCGTAACTCTTTTAATAAGATAGTGAAAAATGTTGGTTATAGTTACATATAGCTACAGGTATTTTTCTACATACTTACACCTACACCGGCCACTAATGTTAACACAACTTGTAACTGTTTCCAGGGGGACACATAGAGGGACGGGACTACCACTTCCGGTGTCAAGAATATAATCACATTGCTAATTTACTTCATACTCCAGTGGTTTGTTTTATGCTCCAGAGATGATTTTAAAGGGGTTGGTTTGATTCAACTCCTCTCTTAAACCCAGGCTTGTTTTTGTCCCATACGACGTCTAAATGGGGACACATTACTGTGCTGTATGTAGACAAACAACATTCGCTGGGAAAGGACATATTTTCGGTAAAACCCACCAAGGCAGACTCAGGGTGGTTCTTCTCAAATTTTTGGAAAAGGTAAAGTGAATTAGATTGATATTAACCGATTCGTACTTATAGAGGATTTGCTATCGTATTTGTCCGGTCGCTTACTAGCGCTAATGCTAACTAACGCTAAGTGCTGTCTTCCTTGTGCTATGTTGGGTTGTTTTTGATCGCTATTGATTATTCTGTGGCTGACTCCAAATGATACCGACATCAAATACACGACGTGTATGAATGATTTAACAAGTACAAGTAGGAAACAAACGTTCATCAAACAATCTGAGTTTAATCTGATGATTTTAAGTGTAGAACCATTGTTGCTAGACTCTTTTTGTTGGAACTCAGTGCAACAGACCACAACTTTCAAAAATGTCCTTCAGGGAAGCAGGATTTATGGCAGTCTAGTTTAAAATCATATTGACCGCATGCCAGTAATGTAATATTTTATACTTTTTGTCTTTCTTCGCTCAGGTTAAGGAAGCTCGCCGAACACTTAAGAACCCCCAAGTGCAGAAGTTTGATTGCACCCAGCACAGGGAGACATTCTGGTGCTATTGCTGTGGTCTTGAATGTGAGAGAAACACTACTGATGGCAACATGACTGTGCTCTATGGAGGCTTGATAGAACACATGGCAACGTGAGTTTTATCTGACTTACCATTTATGTGGCTGATTTTGTTG
The DNA here is from genome assembly GCA_901007665.1 of Aeoliscus strigatus. NCBI lineage: Eukaryota > Metazoa > Chordata > Actinopteri > Syngnathiformes > Centriscidae > Aeoliscus > Aeoliscus strigatus. The sequence goes on from CAAKHB010002737.1 coordinate 10,563, forward strand.
GCATTAATCACCAGCCTAACAATCACCCAAGGAAATCACAGTATATCAGTCACAGAGTACATGTCAAACAGTCACATATGTGGACATGTTTCTGGTTTCAGCACAGAACACAGGAAGAATACACACAAGTTCTGGTGGGACAACAAAGCCGACCCCAAGCTAAGAGACAAAGTCATCTTCACAGAGGACGAAACTGAAAGGTCAGCCTGGTGAACCTAGAGTGTACCTCAATTACTATGCTTTTTTAATTCTTTTACATGGAGAATTAAATTAAATGATGTTTATGTAGGTTTAAAACTGAGGTGGAAAAGGTTCTGGAAACATTTGTGGAAAGGGAGGATGAATTCATTAAACAGGTAATTTTTTTTAACCTCAGTATATATTTTTTAAAATGTTTATTATTTTTGTGGCTGTGCTAAAGCTAACATCAGCATGCTAACATACTCCCAAAGACTCCGTTCCGTTCCGTCTGGAGATTCCCGTCTCACCAAGATTATGCTTATTGGGTGACCAAAATAAATGCCACAAAGAATGGGAGAAATGTCCTTAGTTTGTGGAAAGGTACATCCCCACCTGTAAGAACAACAGGGCATGAATACAGGGGATGGTATAGCTGTGACTTATTCTATATTGTCTTGTATATGTAGGAGCCACTGTAACCTATAAACTGAAACTTAAAAAAAAAAAAACATGCTCCCAAAGACAAAATTAATCAGTGTGTGCTCAGATCTGCTGCTTGTGTCCAATAACTACATGATTGATTGACACTGTCAGACTACACTCCATCTGTGGCTGTGAGTTAGCATAGATTAAAATATTTCATGAGTGGTTTTATTGTGAAAAAGATGTTCAATGAGTCGAAGGACGTCTCCTTATTTTTAAATTTTTTTTTCTTAGCAAGCTGATTTCATCCGAGCCCAGGAGAAGCATCGTCTCGAGTTCCTTCAGTCTCTCAAAGAGGTTTGTTTTCCCAGGACGCGGTGACAGTATCCATTACTGTGACCTTGACTGATGTTTGTCATACGTTTGTTTTTAATGGTACATGGGAGCTGCTGGTATTTTCAAACTAAAAGACTGGATCTGCTACAGGCTGTAACCGACGAAACTGTTGATTTGACGTTTGTGGCGCCTTGTGTCATCTAATCATGATCATTTTGTTGACTAATGAACCTTTGGTAAGACGTAGATGGTGAATGACGAGTTTAACGGGGGTAGTGTGAGGGTTGTTACGATAGAAGGAGCCCAGTTAGGGATCGGTCTTCCTCTGTGAACCACTCTTGGCTTTTCCTGAATCAATATCAGCGTGATGCAGAATCAGAGTCGTCCAATGGACCCAATGGCCCTGACGTATCTTCAAACACCATCAGGTAATCTACCTGTATTTCACACGTCGTGCATTGGATAATCACAAGTTGAAATGATTTTTCCTTGGTCCTGGGCTTATGGTGTCTGGGGGGACAGCTCTCAGTTTACGTCTCAGGGCTCACACCAGCAGGCGGGGACCAGCTTTGTCGGCTCGATGGCCGAGGCGCCGTGGGCTACGTCTGAACAAGGCCTGACCTTCATTGGTTATCAGGTAGACAGGAAGTTTCATAATTGATCTGGCTGTAACAGCGCAGACAGTTCACTTCTTCACTTGATCTCATTTGTCTCCATCACAGGATTCATCCAACAGTGGAAATGTTCACACAGGTAAAAAGGCCTTTTAGATGATGTTAGCAGAGATACTTTTGTTTTTATTATTACATTTACATTCCATTTAGACTTGGTACACCAAGTCCTTTTAAAGCCTGGGGAGGGGAGTATAAACATAGAGCGTCTGTTTGTTGGAGGTGCTGTCCCCCCATGGCTCCAGGATGATCCTCTGGAAGGGACCTCTGGAACTGGAACTGCAGCAGAGATTGGCCCCTCCCTCCAAGACTTTGTCAAACACAGTAGGAACCACACACTCACTTGTCTCTCTGTCTGTCTGTCTGTCTTTTCCTCTAATTCATATTTTTGCAATGACTCTGAAAATGATATAAATTGTCCATTCACAAATAAGTCACGTATTTTGCATATTCCCTTTGGAAGCCATTGTCTCCAACACACTGTTTTCCTCCCAACACATACGGCCATGTTATTCCATAGTGAAGCATACGTTTGTGTGCTCCTCTCCAGACCTCCTTCAAGTAAGCGTGTATCGGGTTTGGGGAATGTTCTTGTCCACTGGTAGCTGGTCCTTGTGACGTTAAAGGGTCTCTGTATTACACTTTTAATCAGCTGAAACACACACAGATTTGTGAAGACGTTTTGCTGATCTCTGTTGTCACCTGAGGGTGTTTTTTGCATTCAACTACAGATACTCTCTTGTCTTGTAAAAAAACCAGTATTCCTTCAATGTTTGCGTCACGATTTACTCTTTTATCACCATATTTGATATATTTGTCACAATCTGTTCGATCTGCCGTGCTGCTGGAAATGTGAATTACTCTCGGGAGGTCAAATAAAGTATCCATCTATCGAAAGATTGTAGTCCTGCACACTGGCGGAGTGTTCTTGTACTTCATCTGTCTCTTGCCAGAGGAGCAAGAGAAACTGAGGAAGCTTCCTTCCAACCGAGTGGGGGCCAACTTTGACCACAGCTCGCACACAGATGCCAACTGGCTTCCTTCTTTTGGGAGAGTTTGGAACAGTGGCCGACGCTGGCAGTCCAGGTAAGACCACGACGCTCTTTCCAGCACTAAGTTAAAATGACAAACGTTCACCAACAAATCTTCTCTGTCCACTGATGTATGCAGTGTTTCTTTTGGACTTTGACATAGTGATTATTATAAGTTCATCACAGATCATCGTGTGGATTGTGACTTTTTTTTTCAACAGACACCAGTTCAGACAAGAAGAAGGACAGAAGAGCAGACAGAAGCGGAAGAGAGAACACAGCAAAGACGGGTCCAAGAAAAGCAAAATGACAGAATAGCTGATGTTGTTTGAAAGTGACTTGACAATGAATTTTTATGTAACATGTGGGTTTTTTTTTTGACATTTATTGAGCAATAGTTGTACACATCTAAAGATCTGAGTTAAAACCGAGTTGCTCAGCTAGAAATTGTTTTAAATTAAATGAAATCTAGGATTTTGTTCAGTGAATTACCGGGTTGAGACGACAGGGCAGGTTTGACAAATAAACAGCAGATGGCGCCACACAAATACAAAGTTATCAGCTCTGTGCCAAGCAGTGCAGTAATCATGTGAATGCCATCTGATGAATGCCAGATTGAAACTAGATGATATGATGAGATGACAATACCTACACTTGATTAGTGATGGGTATTAGGTCCCTATTCATCCTTATATCGTAACAAGACAGCACCTGGAGGATTTATATCTAAGTGTTTTTGTCCTCACAACCTTTGATTTTTGAAGAATAAAATGGAAAATGTCAGTGTAAATATTTGTCTTCTGTTCATATCAGCACTTGTCAGTATTTCCATGTTTGTGTCAATAAAATTCATAAATGTAGATATATCAGTAATCAGTTTTTTTTTCCTCATCTTTCAAAGTACACTTGGTATCACAAATGTTTTCTGTCTGTATCTCTAATGGTCTGTACCTAGAGCAACCCTATGGCGTTTCCTGAGGTTTCATCCATTTCCACTGTTTAGAATCAAAGGTTGATTGTACTGGATCGAATTAAAGATGGTACGTAAGACCACAGTCTTTCTGTCCATGACTCTGAACAGGTTAACAGAGCGGGAGGGTTACGGCACGCACGATGGGCTCAAAGCAACACTAGTATCATGCAACTGTACGATGACAGCCATTTTGATTTGGGAGAAACTCATCGCTACTGTGTGACAGATTTTCTATCTTGTAGCATAGTCAATATAACATATAAAACCATTAAAACCAGAAGAACGAACGTCCTATATTCCTCTCTCTAGGGCCTTCTGTCATCTCTCCACAGCCAAGTGTTAGCAGGCCCCAGGAGCCATGGCCTGGAGCTCAGATCAGCTGCTAGTCAATATGGGGACACAACTATCCATTCTTAGCTCTGTGCCAACACGGCTCCGGCCGATTTCGCGCAGGCGAATGTACAGAGCAGATTGAATCATTACGTGTAACTTGACGGTTTTGTTTTCAGCGCTGACAGCTGTTTTTTTTTTTTTTTTAACTGTTTTCACGGTGCTTGTGCGGCTGTCAGACTTCCAGCTCTGCGGCCATCCCTGACACACAAGAATGGGAGGGGAGTAAAAAGCACGTGTACTGGGCGTGTCCGGGGGTAATCCGCCATCCAATCGCATGTAGGATTGTTTGAATACATCTGCATGTTTTTAACAGCGCATAATCCCTTCGCGGTGATTGGTCAGGAAGAGGAGCAGCAGCCAATCGGCTAAATGAAAAGCGCTTGACCAGCCGTGAAGCCCCGCCCCCTCCCCTGGATCTGGTTCGTAAACCCCGGAAACGTCGTCGCTTAAAGGGACCGAGTCGGAATTTCAGGCAAAGGTTGAAACAACGAAAAACAGCTGCGAGCACAGAAAAGGACGGGCACTGAGAAGAAGGGACGTAGTAGGGACGTAGTACGCCAGCGATCGGGCAGCTTTTGTCAGAGGAGGAAACCGGAATACCCTACGACACCCAGCAGAGGTGTATAGTGGTTTTTTTTTTTAAAAAAAATATATAGCTTCGAAGTCGTTTCAGCGTTCGCCACCTGGAATCCAACAACGCAGCCAGCACGACAGAGATAACACAAAAGGCCAAACTCCCAGACGACACGCCACCCCAGCCTGCCCAGGCTGCGTTTGATTCCACTGTGTTTTCATTGGTAAGTCAACGTGAAAATCTGGCAATTGTGAGGTCGCAACCTTCTTCATCTGGCATTGTGGGCACTTTAAACCGAGATGTGGATGGGAGAGGTTAATTCTGCGACTAGTGGCTCATTCTACGCTCAGGTTTTTAACACACTGGACATTTTAGGGGGGGCGTCACCATCCTTTTTTTCATGATTAATCAGTGGATTCCAGGAGAGAAGGACTGGAATCCAGCTTAAACCAGTTGATGACCTGACAGGAGCTGGTTGGGTGTAGGGGGCGTTCCCCTGCTTTGTCTCCCTTCCTCATTCTTCCTTTATGTGCTGTCTGCGGTGGATGGGAGCACATCATGGAAATCCCACTGTAGTCATCACCAACGTGTGTGTATGTGTGTGTGTGTGTGTCTCATCCAAATGGATGTGTAAATGTCCCCTATTCTGTCAAGCACGAGGTCTTTCTGCATCTTCAGGCTGTGGAAGGAAGAACAGGTCGACCAGCCCTGGAATATATCTGTGAGATTATGACTAGCTCAGTGGGTGGAGTGATGAGGATCTCTGCAAAGCCCAGCAGAGACAGGCTAGCACCGACACAGCCCAGTTGTGAGGGCCTGTTGCTCGTTTTTGGAACCAAGCAGTCCAAGAAGCAACGCCGGTAGTCGTCACAAACCGTCACGTCCGTATGCGTTTCACACACTCTGATAATGCTCAGATGCAATGCACAGCCTACCACCATTGTTCTGACAAGACATGAGACACGCGTGTAAGCAGTCACACTCCACATCAGCCACACAACACACGTGCATGTGGGAATTCACCAGCTGGCTCACATGTGTGTAAAAAGATTTCTGCACACATTGCTGCTGGAAATCCATCTGCATGTAGACATCTTTTCTCTCCCTCTCTCTAGCTTGTCCTTGCCTGGGCTGACAGCCACCCCCACCTCTCTGTCTGGGAGGAACCAGTGGGCTTTGTCCTCAGCTGGTTGTGACGTCATGCAGATCTTTTGCTGTAACCGACCCTGAAGGCCATGCACATGTTGTTCAGCAGGCTTGGGTCTGGGCTTGTCCCATCCACCGTTGTGTTGAAACCCTGTTTGACTCAAGTTCATAAATCCTAAGAAACACACCAGGACGTTGATAGGAACGCTGATTCTGGCCGTTCAGGTGAGACGACGAGAGCTCGGGCTAAACCTGGCACCTTAAAACATTGAAAAAAGAACAATAAAACACAGAAGTATGTCTGTGTACCTTTATATGTGGAGCTAAGTACGTCTTTTGAATGAGTCACAGTTCCTTATGGCCCAGGTGAAGCTGACTGTCACGACTGTTACTGTGAAAACCCACAGTATTCTAATGTCCCCCTGAATAAATCAGGTCCGTGCAAATGACGTCACAGCTTCTGCTGCCCTGATCGTACTTGCTTCGCCTACAGCCGGTGCACACCTTTATTCATACACTCTCGTGTTCGTACACCCAGTATGTGTGTTAAACATGTATCTTACCATGGTCTGCCAGTACGGTTACTGGCTGTGGAAAGAGGGGGTGGCTGTTAAAACGCTTGGAGCTGATGAGGGTTTGTTGTCAGCCCTCCAGTGTGTCTCTGCAGGATTTGATGTCAGAGATTACAGATGATTATGTGGGGTTAGATCAGCACTCAACACTGCACCGGGGTTATATTGATCTCCCGAGTGTGTGTGACATTGACGGTGCATGTGTTCATCCGTTGTTCTCGCGCTCTTTTGAGAATTTAAGCTCTTAAAAGAGTTATTTATCGATTAAAGCAAAGCGATGTGGAGACACTCGTGAGTGTATAACGCAGCATGCAAGTATGTGTATGTCACTGCCGAGTCTTAAATATCAATCCTGGATTGATGGGGTCAGATGTCAGATATGATGAAATTCCGACCTTTTAATCTTCAACACCCCCCCCCCCACACACACACACACACACACACACACACACACACTACTAGGGCTTACCGTCAGAGGTCAGTTAGGCCACTTAGCCGTCTGTCAATTAGAGTGACTCCTGTTGTTTGTGTTCTACAAACACACTGTAGGTCATCAGATCAGCAGGAAGAAACATGCTGAAGGCACTTTGCAGAAACGTTGATCTTCATTTGTTGAAATAAGTCCACTGGAATGTTTGCTTTTCCACATTTTTTTTTTTTTTTTTTGGAAATTCCTCTCCCACTCTCACTTACGCCCACTTTATTCAGTGGCCGGATTCATAGCTGTCGGTATCACCAGACGTCCCGGGGTGCGTCACCTCTGTTTATCGGCCTGCTGGGTGCACCTGACAGCCTGCACACCATTACCAGAGAGGTCCAGGGAGAGAAAAGAGCGATGGAGTGAGAGAGGATCCCGAAGCGACAGTCGCACCTGCTGAATAAGTCAGCATGGTTTGACATTACACCCCGGGGAGAAAAGAACTATGTGATCCTGAGTTTAAATCACCAGCGATCCTCTCACTTTGTTGGCACGTATTTCCAGGATCAGTGGCGTATCCAGATCCAAAATACCAGCAGAAGCCAAACACGGAACTCTGCTTCAGTTTGCTCGTCGGCCACCGGCGTTACTTTGCCGTGGTCGTGTGTGCATGCGACGGCGTCGGTGTGGTGTTTTGTTTTTCACTGGTGCTTCAGTGATAACAGGGCTGTTGCAGGGCCCCTCTTCCTCCGCGTTGCAATGCAAAACATCCTCCCAGCTGTTACCGACATACTTGAATTTACCACCGGTGAACAGAGTTTCATACTTGTCCTAATATAAAGTTTATCTGTGTACTATCGTGCCAGTGATAGGCTGTATGTGCAGTGGACGGGACATGGACAACCTCAGAGTGTGGGAGCGACTGTTGTAAGGCAGATGTACGATACCTCTGTGTATTATATAGGTCAGCACAGAGCTTATGGCTAAGACCTGTGCACTCTCTGCCTCACTCGCTTGTTCTCTCTCGGCCATTACTCCCCTGCACGCCGTCATGTGTCCCGTTGTCCCTGAACGTCATCCAGGCCAGCCCCCTGAAGGTCTCTCTCTCTCTCTCTCTCTCTCTCTCTCTCGATTTTATTGATAGCCCTCCATCTTTTAGAGACCGAATCCCCATGTGACAGGTCTGTGTGGGAAATTTATCGGTATAGAAAACAGCGTTAAAAGTAAACGCAGCGTCAGTTAAAAGGACATTATG
>CAAKHB010002742.1:7534-26180 GCA_901007665.1 Aeoliscus strigatus
ACAAAGTGGATTTCACTTGTCATTCAGAATCGGTGGTTCTGTATTTAACCAAGGTGCAGCACTGCTGTATGTCTGCACATCCCTCTATCACATCCTGTCGTTCGCCTAAGTGTGAGTAATGAAAGAGGAGGGGTCGGAAGGAGGAGAGAGAGAGAGAGAGAGAGAGAGAGAGAGAGAGAGAGAGATGAACCCCGCCAGCAGCAGCATCTCATTCAGCAGCGGTCGTGTATCGCGATGTCTCCCCGGCGGTGGTGTTCCCTCCATCAGATGTGAGAACAGACTGTGCACATTGACGCGTCTTTGCGTCGGACACACTGCAGCCGTGCGTTCGTAGAATGCGTCCAGGGGCGCGTCCTCCTGCGCGCTGCTCCGGCGTGTGGCCGCTCGTTCTGCTCCTCTGCGCTCCGCCTGCAGAGTGTGTTCACCCCGGTGAGTCTGCTGCTGGAGCTCCTCCTGCAGCACATCTACTGCTGTTGACTGCAAAAAAGTCCTTTTCATCAGGATGGAGGAACTAGTGGGGTTGACTTCAAGATAATTACATACTGTACATTACTGGGCAAAAATAGTACTATACTGTAGATTCTTACGGAGATACACACAATGGCATTTTTGTCTGCAAAAATGCAAAAATCTGGAATTCTCTAATTCTTGACGTCATTTTTGTTCATGATTTTGCATCCAAATTCATTTTGAAAGGAATTTGTCGTCAGTGCATTTCTGAATTATAGGAAGGAGCTGAGCTTCTATAGTGGAAGTAAGAGTGGAGTCATGAATATGAAAAAGTCCAACAGATTAGTTCAAAAACTATATGTAGAGGAGGACAAAATACTCACATGTATGTTATTTATTTGTCTGTGAGCCCAGTACGTCTGTGTATTGTTGACACATTGACACATCTCAATATTTAGAATTGTCGAGAACATTCATTCAAAATTTAGAAAAATGATAAAAATAATACGCTGGTCATGTTACTTTCTGCTTCCTAATCAGGAGAAGATCAGCAGAAGAACATCCTGTTGCCCGTACAGCATTATGAAGTTATCCATCCAATATGGCTGCATCCTCACAGATACAGCAGGTCCGCCAACAAAGAGGTGAGTCCCCTCCAGAGAGAATCATTGAACAGCAGCACATGTGGAAATCTTAGGTTTGTGTCATGACCAGCTGCTACCAGATGTTCAGTCTTTGCCTTTGGTGTTGCCTCTCTAGCATCCTGCAGTGGCACAAGTTCTCATCTCAGCTGAGGGGCAGGAGCTGCGACTGCACCTGAGGAGAAACGAGTGAGTGGTTCCATCATACTGACATGTTCAGAATATGGGTGAACATGATTATTTAGAGTGTATTAGATGTTGCATTGTCCAGTGATTTGTCCACAAGACGTCCTGCCTGCTGTGTTTGTTTGAGCCCCTCCTCAAATAAACCCCATGGACGATGAGGAGGCTGCCCCTGTTGGTGTAGAGAGGGGGATGAAAGCGTGGTGTCTTTGGACGACACTAGGTTGACACTCGATCAGTCTGCCCTTGCTAACTGGAAGTGAGATTGTGCTTCTGCTCCTAATATCCTGCGGTCTGCTGGAGCAGTTCCTGTACACTGACGGTCCCCTGAAATGGACAGTGGTTGCCCTCAACGTGTCAGTGGTGACAACAGAGTTTTTGCTGCATTTGTCTTGGTCACTAGTGGAATAGGAGGCTTTTATTAGCATCAGCGGTGAAGCTGAGCCATTTGACCATTCCCTCACAGGCACACACACATTAACAAGCCACGACTCCAGTGTGTCTGACTGACCACCCCCTGGGGCATCTGGCCCCCCCACGCTCCCTTTCCCAGCAGGTGGTCACTCTTTTAAATTTCCTCCTGGGCAAGGATTTTTCATCAATCGCCCATTTCATGGGTATGTGGAACAACAAAAGAGAGAAGAAACAACATTAAGTGTTTGATTTGGTGGCTTCTCTTAATAAGAGACGTCATTAACTGATTCAGCACCTTTCGTCTCAGGGAAGCAGGAAGAATATGTTATGAAAGCAGTTTAGTGCAACTTCCCAGCTGTTTCCTGGTACAGAAAGGCTTTGAACGTTTCACTGGTGCCAATCTCCATTACTACACTATGACCTTACTAGTGTGGTAATGTGGGGAAAAAAATTCTTTCAAGTTTCAGATAGTTTATATTGGCTTGTGTGACATCACAAGATGGCAGGTGAGTAGTCACATGAATAATACATGTCTGAATGAGGAGCCCCATTCATAAGAGCCGACACTCCTCTGTGCTGCAGTAGCTCACTGTTGGCCTGTGAGGTCCAGAGTTGCACTTGTGTAAGTCATTAGAAAATAATCTCTGTAGTCTTTGATGTAGATTTAGAGTATCCAGCAGGAGGGAGAACTTTTTGATATAGTTATTTCTTTTTGAATAATAGCTGTACAAGAGTTTGGTTTCATGAATTAAAAAAAAAGTTAGTTTTATTTTTAGGACAACAAGTGGAGGTATCCGGTGACATTTTCATCCCTGGTTTATAGTGAAGCAGCATTCTCTGTTGGTCTCTAATGTGGGTAATAATTCATCCTAAAAACTTGTAATCGACACCCGCACGGCAGGACAGTAAACACCTGACTTCACACTTACAGTGTCACCCGGATTTTTCCATGTACATATTTGTCTCTCTGCTCGTAAAGGTTCCTGTTACACTACTGCAAGTCGGAAGCAGAATTACATGAGGTTAAGAACAACTGAAATGCTGCATGTAAATACCAAATGAAGTGCTTCACATGGTTGTGAAATGCTACAAATGAATAAGACGTTTAAGCGAAAACGTTTCTCTGAAACAATATTTAAAAGTCATTCAAAGATCCTTTGCAGACCGTATTTAGTCTGCAGATTGACCCCTCACCTTTTCACCCACTTGTGTTTTCCTTCTTTCCAAACCTAAACAACAAAACCCCTGCTGGGTTGCTGCATTTTCAGTTGTCCCATGTGGTTCTGCCGCGCAGACGTGAGTGGACATGTGAGACCGTAGAGTCAGCCTCAGAAGACATCTTGATAAAGCATAAAGATCAGTTTCACACTATGCCAGAGGAAAAGCTGCCAGAGCTCGGGGTCACACCGTCTCTGTATCCTGACTACTCCCTCACATCCTCAGTGCGCCGCTGACAGGCAGCAGATAAGACACACGACGCTGTCATTCTGTTTATCCCCCTACAGCGTTTTCACCCCATCTCGTCTTCTTCTTTTTATTTGATTTAATATTACTTATTCAAAGTAGGTGGCTGGGAATGTCTGTGAGCGTTACTGCTCCCTAGTGGCCGGAGTCCAGTCTCAATCCATTCATGTCCTCCCTGCTTGTGCTCGTCAATATGTGTGTGTGTGTGTGTGTGTGTGTGTGTGTGCATATGGGTCTTTTTTTGGGCTGTGTGTGCATCTGTATGGGTGTCTGTGTGTGTCTGCCCAAGCTTTTATCTTAATGAAAGGCTGCGGTTCGTCCAGAGACTGTCGATTTGGTTCGGAGCCAGACAGTTTGCTGACTCAGAGAGCAGGGAGAGTAAAAACAGAGGAAGAGTGGGGAGGGGTGTAAGAAAGTGAATGATGGACCCGAGGAGAAGGGTTGAGGTGAGAAAAATCATGGCGACAGGAAAGTGGAGACAGTTGGGCTCAGTTTTGGTGTCCAGCTCGGAAATGAATGATGTGGAGAGTCGTGCTTCCTCCTCTGAGTGACTCTGTATCTAATGCCTTTACTGACTCCTTGGCTCTCGTGGGCTCTAGTACAAATATACATCTCCTACACATCCTCTGTGGTTGTGGCGACTGTGACCACACACGGATAGAGGTCACACACACACACACACACACACACACACACACACACACACACACACACACACACACACACACACACACCAGAAGAACACAAACAAGACTAACAGCCCAGACCAGATTGATCGCCAGTCTATCTTTAGTCTCACAGCGTTGGCTGCCGTATTAGCCTGTGAGTTCACAGGGACACGGGGCTTCACGGCCTCTGCGGCAATAAAAGCCTCTTCATCATCTGTTGCTGAGTGCTACTCTGACTTTGCGTCAGCTTTCTCCCTTCTTGCACAGTCGTTCAATGATGTCATCTGACACGATGAGAGAATGCGACCCACTGACCCTAATGCATTACCCAACATCCCCTTCACTACACACACCACCCCCTACCTCCCTAATGCATTAGCATTTAGCATTACTCCAGCAGCACTCCACTTCACCCCCCTCTGCTCCAGCAGCTGAAGCAAGCCTTTGTCTGCCAGACAGTTGTGGTTTTGCCAGAATTTCACTCCTCAGTATTTGAAACTAAAGCCCTCTGTAGGGTTCTACGTCCTTTTGTGCAAACTTCACATTGAAAATAGTTAACTTGGGCCCTGTCCACATGAAGACCAGTGAAAGTGAGAAGTGTTCTGTGTTTACAGGAAATATATGTTTAAAACAATGGCCGAGGCATCAGCTACATGTTGCTCAACCTGTTGTAAGTTCAGTGGGTTTTGCAAGTGGTGGGAACTGAAGGTGTAGAAACAAGACTTATGTAAAGTTCTCTCGTCACTTTCCTGTCGCTTTCCTCCCTTCTGAGTTACATTTGGAAAGTTGCTTTGCAAAACTTGCGATACTTGCGATTTACCCGAGTTTTTTTTAGATGAAAGCAATAACATATTCAGCTTCCCTCTGCTGAATGAGATTGTGAGAATATTAAAGTGGAGGAGACATGTGCATTTTGTCATGGAAGAAATGATCCAAGATGATGACAAGAACAGATGGCTCAATTGATCATCAGGCATTTTAGCTTTCATAAAACATGTGAGGAGAGCGCGATGGGAATGTTTGTTGCGCCCGAGAGGTAGGAAAACCAGAGGAAGGCCAGATTGAAAAATTAGGTTAGAGGGTCAAATCACAGCGAGGTTAACTGGTTAGGATGGCATCAGCCAGAAGCATCACCAGTGAGTGATCATATTAAGTGTGTGTGTGTGTGTGTGTGTGTGTGTGTGTGTGTGTTAAAGGAGCCTGAAACAGTTTGTGTCTTTGACTCACTCCGTGTCTGATTAGAACAACAGGCTTCCATTGTTTCAAGTGGCTGGTCTCCTCCAGGGCATCTGATGGAATGAATGAGGAAAATCCCCATATTTCCTCTTCTTCTCCTCTGTCTTTGAAAGTACATTTTGGAGAATTTGGACCAATTACATCTTAGCTCTCATACTGGGAGGAAGAGAAGATGGCTCATAGCCTCATGCTTGTGCAGTAAGTCTAACCGGCTGTGGGTTTTTGAAGATGACCTGATGCACTGGACAGAGACAGGCAGCTCTCAGCAAGGCTAAACCAGGTGGCTACTATGGCAACGGAAATGAGTCCCAATATGGGCATCATGTGACAATATTTTCTAACTGAATTAGCTTAGAACTTACTCTGAAAACATAAGAGCATTTTGTGATTGATGTTGTAAAGCCACACAAGGCAGAGATAAGTGCAGATCTGAGTCCCATTTGCTTGATACAGTTTTTAGGAGCATCAGCAAATAATTGACAATTGACAATGTTTGCTGTTGCAGCTACACAGTCTTTGATGGATGTGTGGAAGGAGGAATAAGAAAAAACAGCAGACAAGGTTTAAGAATGAAAACAATGGATGGATGGAGTTGGATGGAGGAGGACATAAGCAGATGTAAAAGATGTAAATATTTGGCCGGTCAGTTGACAGAGGTCCAAAGACAGTCAGTCACACACACAGATGGAGAGGGGAAGTGTTTGTCCACATAAAGAATATATTGTTAATGTTACTGTCAGGCTTTATTTATCGGCCTCCCTCATGCAAACTGCGCAGAGAAAATCCAGTGACAGAGATAAAAGAGGTAAATCGTTGTGGTGTCAAACAAAGTGAGCGTATCTACAAAATGGAAAGGGTCATTGAAGAAACATACATATTTAATTTCTGTAACAGCACTTTCATTCCCTTTCCTCGATCTTATCTCTGTAAGGATTTTAGTCTTAATCGTAAGCAGTCTGTTTTAGCAGTAAATGTTTTATGAGCTGTTGGAGTGGCTCTGTTTTCTGTGGTGTCTGCGCCGCTATTTAGTTAGTTAGTTTAGTTCTGTTTCAAATGAGTGATTGTCTGATTAATATTCTCTGAGTTTGTGCTGCTTTTCTCCAGGCAGCTTTTGGCTCCGGGATATCAGGACATATGGTACACTGCGGATGGAACCCGCAAATCCTCCTCTCCTGAGAACACGGTAAGTCTGATGGTTGACAGCCTGACGTTCTTAAACCGCAGCTGAGAGCTACAAAGGAGCGAGCAGGTGACTCGGTAGTTAAACAGCATTCTTCAGTGCTGCCTGTTGCCTCACATTGTCTGGGCCTTCTAGGGACACTGTTTCTACCATGGGGAGGTTCTGGGAATAGAAGGCTCCAGTGTCGCCGTCAGCACATGCTCCGGACTCAGGTAAGAAAAACTTTACTTTGGTTTATGAAGTATTATTTTAATTAAAAGTATAAAATGAAGACAGGCCCACAGTGAAGAGTGGATAAAGGAACAGTGCAGACAGAAGGAAATTCGACGCAGCGGCGACGCAGACCCAGCACAGACCGAAAGGGCTGTGATTGGTTAGCTTGGTAGTGAAGCATTCCCGGTTCAGTATTTACTGATATTACCATCCCCGCCATTTAATTAACAAAAAAGAAACAAAAAAACATGGACCTTCTCCTCCTCCTGTTGTGAAGTCAATGTTTCCAGCTAAGGATACATCTGTTGATTTGTTGATATACAACAACTCCAATTCCAGCAAGAGTCTCTCTCTGCGTCGCCATTGTTCATCATGACTGCAAAATCCAGAAGTCAACTGGAGATGACGATAACCATTCAGGAAAAGGACGTGACCCCCTAACGCTCTGGTGATGAATTGCACCTTGACGAAATAGAGTGATGGAGAGGTTCGAATGTTTCACGACAGCGTCGATGCAGTAGCTTAATTCAGGCTTCACAGAGCTGGTTGTCATCTTATGACTTGACTATCAGCCAGTGGATTTAAACAGTTGCCCCATTAATTTCTTAAAGCGCTTCCCTTTTCCAGCTGAAGTGCACATTTATTGAGGAGAAATAGAGTTTATGGTAACTCTATAACTCTGAGTTTTTGCTGTTCAAAACTTTTATTGTATTTTATTTCTTGCACCAACAGCGGCAATGCTCCAAATAAGTTGTCCAATCTGATGACTGTGACTATAAACGACATCTAATTCTAATTGTAATATTAAATGAAATGTATATGTATGTATATAAATGTGTCTAAAAAGTCGCCTGCTACACACATTTACAAGTTTCTTTCTGTAAATTTTCATGTCCTCAGCTTTTGAAAAGTTGAGGGCATGATGCTGCAAGTAATCAAATTACTTAAGTGCAGCTGCAGTATGTGTCACATCATAAATCATGTGATTTGTTGCACAGATCTGAGAGACAGCTGCATTTCAGCAGAACTGATTAACAAATTAACGAAAGTGCAAAGTATTCATGCCATTCCAGTTAAATCGCTGCACGAACACACACACACACACACACACACACACAAACACACACACACACACACAGAGTAGGATCAGAGGGTGTGACGCAGCAGAATTATCAAACACTGAATTGTACTATACTATTCAATATATTTCTTATCTTATAACTCATTGTGCTTAAAACCTTATGTTACTTATGTTATGTTATTGTTGAACGTCTGCTGCTTTTGGGTCTCTGTTCAAACCACATGCTCGTACTGATGAGACTACAGTTGTGGGTTGTACGGTAGTGGGTCGTTTGGCTCTGCTGCTGCTTCATTGTGCACAGCTCATTGTGGGGAGTTTGTGTCCGGGTGTGGATCCAGAACAGATAATACTTCCTGCTAAAGACACTCAGGAAGCCGGCAGCAACAGCATAGACACGGGCAGCAATCATATCCACATGTTGGCTTTTTATTGTGGGTTCATTGCTCTGCATCTGGAGGAATACATGTATGTTAATACGCTCTAGAGAAATGTCCTGTGGGGACATGTGGGTGTCTGACCTCTGCAGATGTTTTCTGCAGCTGCTTGGCTTGCTGATGTGTGCACGTGTGTTTGTAGAGAAGCAACTCAAGAGGGTTGTTTTGTCAAAACCAAATGATCCACTTGACGGTTGCATCTTCAGTGAAACTGTCTGTAAATGAACTGTATCTCATCTGTGAAACCACCACACCCAGACTACAGAAATGCATATAAACAGTAACATCATTGACCCATATTGAGTTCCCTGAGCTGTGATTGGCTGGAACCATTAGCTGTGCCGTGTTTCCCCAGGGGACTGATTTCTCTGAACACCAGCATCATCTACCTCATTGAGCCTGCTCCTGTTTCCACGGATGCTGAGCAACACGCTGTATTCAGAGCCACTAGTCTGCATCTACCCAAAGGTAGCTGCCTGCATCACCATGGCAACAAGGAGGGGCTGGATAACCTCATCCATGGAATGACATCACCACAGAGGGTGAGCGCAGGCAGGAACAATGTGGTTCAACTGTAATAGTGTTTTACACAGAACAGAAGGACATTGTCACCGTGTTGTGTGTTGTGTGACTTTAAGGAACGAAGGGACCTGAGCCAGAATATGAAGTATGTGGAGCTGCTGCTGGTGGCAGACAAGGCTGAAGTGAGGATGCATTTACATATGAACATACACACAAACAATACTAGCAGTTGAGAAGTCAAATAACTATCAGTGAAAATTTGTGTAGGATGTGTACACTTCAAAAATGAGGGTGGTTTAACTTTGAATCAAAAATAAAGTTACACATTTACTGCATGAACATTCCTTACTTTCCGACTAAATAACTGACAGATGTCAGATCTGGTCAGCGGTTCCATATATATGTCCTTTTTTCCAACCGTTAAAACCTGAATCACATCTTGAGTCACGTCCTGTCTGTTTGTGTGGGTGTGTTTTTTTTATCCTCCACCCTGTGGTTCATCATGTGGTTTGCAGTTTGAGAAGCACGGGAGCAGTTTTGAAAAGACCAAACTGAAATTACTAGAAGCAGCCAACTTAGTTGACAAGGTAACGTCTGACTTGCAAAGACTACAAACACACATCCATCTATCACGGCCACTAATGAAGACTTCCTGTATCATAGTACTACAAGGCTCTGAGCATCCGTGTGGCGTTGATCGGTCTGGAGGTTTGGACCAGCCAGGACATGATAGACGTGTCTGACAACCCTCACAGCACTCTGGCAGCTTTCCTGTCGTGGAGACGCAAACAGCTGCATACGCTTCCCAACGACAACGCTCAGCTCATCACGTTAGTGTCTCCCAGCACCTTCACCCCCACTCTGATTTTTCTCAACCTGTCAGATTCTCTTTGTAAGTTTCCTGCTGTCAGATTTTGGTCCAGTTGTTGGAACTAATCAGTAGTGGTGTGTGCCTCTCTAGGGGGAGGTCGTTTCAGGGCACCACCATCGGGCTTGCACCTCTCAAAGCCATGTGCTCCGACTACCAGTCTGGTGGAGTGAACACGGTAAGAAAGAGACATCCATGCATTATAGTGCGATCCAGTTGCAGTGGATGTTCAAGTTGTTACCGTGGTGTAAACTAAGTTTTTTTTTTGTTCCACTTTCATCACAACATAGTGGGTAGAAAAGAAAAGAAACATTATTTCACTCATTCTTAGTTGATTAACAACATATTACACAGTGTTTCATATGTGTTTTTAATATATCATTGGGAACGAATAAAGCAGCTTCTGTGTACAAATAACTGAAACGGACACAAAAGATCCAAATGATACAACAACAGAGACAGTTAACACTGTGCCCCACCACATTGAATTCTCAACTTTTGTGATTTGAAATTGGCACTATACAAATAAAATATGACTTGTCTTGAAATATTAAGGTGTAGTCAAATCCAGCCTGATTTATAAAAGGAGCGTAAACGCTCTCGCGCCTCTTCTACATCTCTCTACTTGTCTTTGTTTACTCTCTTCACCCCAACTGGTCGAGGCAGAAGGCCATCCACACGTAGCCTTGGATCTGTCTTAAAAGGACCTTTTTCCCCACCTCCATCGCTAAGAGCTGCTCATGTGGGTGTTGGCTTTCTCTCAATATACATCAGTTTGCTGAGTCACTGACTGTCAATGACGCAGACTCAGATAGCATAGAATGGAACACACTATTTGTTCTCACTCCAGAACGTGCAGATTATTCTCACACCTCTAAAGCATTTTCAGCTGGTGTTCCTGTCTTGCACAGGACCACTCGGAGTCAGCTGTTGGTGTTGCTGCCACCATGGCTCATGAGATTGGCCACAACTTCGGCATGAGTCATGACAGTGCTGGCTGCTGCCAGGCCAAAGCCGAGGAGGGGGGTTGTATCATGGCGGCTGCTACCGGGTACAGTCACCAAATTACATCTACAAATGAAAGGCAGGTGTTGTATCAAGTCTCGTCGAACGTCTCATGTGCTTGTCTGTCTCTCAGGCACCCGTTTCCCCGCGTGTTTAATGCTTGTAACATGAAGGAGCTGAAGAGCTACCTGAGCTCTGGAGGAGGGAAGTGTCTCTTCAATCTCCCAAACACCAGGGTCATGTATGGAGGCCAGCGCTGTGGCAATGGCTACCTGGAGGATGGAGAGGAATGTGACTGTGGAGAGGAGGAGGTGTGTGCGTTTGTGTCAGGATATATTCATCTGTGTGTCAGCATCGAGGCTCATGACTCATCTTGGTCTGCAGGACTGTACCAGTCCCTGCTGCAATGCCAACAACTGCACTTTAAAAGCCGGAGCCGAGTGTGCCCATGGTGTCTGCTGTCATAACTGCAAGGTACAAACATGACAACGTGTCCTCTGGGCGAATCCTAATACAAATATAATGCTGTTGTGTTTGAATTGCAGCGTTTCCTCCTCGTCCCGTTGCATCTAATCTTCTCTTCATCTCTCACTGTCCAGCTGAAGAGCCCTGGGGTGCTGTGCCGTGATCCCTCAGGACCATGTGATCTGCCAGAGTATTGCGATGGAAAGGCAGAGTCATGTCCTGCTAACTTCTACTTGGTGGACGGCACGTCGTGCGCAGGCGGACAGGCCTACTGTTACACTGGAATGTGTCTCACTCTGGAGCAGCAGTGTCGTTCACTCTGGGGACGAGGTGGGCGACAGTTCATATACGCACTATATCTGTGATGCTTTGTGTTGTACAAACTAGTATTACTTATTTGTCCAAGTATTTCTCTGGTGCCATAGAAATAGACTTGCTCCAGATACACCCACACATTGATCAAGTGTTCTGACTGCATTTCTTCTTGGCTTAATGACACTGAAAGTACTTTACTAAGATGCCTTCTTTATACACTCATATTCACCCACTGATGATGCAGCATCAGGAGCAATTTGGAGTTCAGCGTCTTGCTCAGTGACTGGAAGAGTCTGGAAGAGACGGGATTCATACTTGGAATCTTCCGAACGAACCTCTCTACTTCCTGAGCCACCTAAAAGAATGTTAAAGAAAAGAGGGTTTCCAGCCTGACACACATTTATCTGTTTTATAGAAACGTAGCATAGCAAGATCTTTCTCTGTATCAGACAGAAAGGAGTCATCTTCTCATCAGCATAAGAAAACAATGATGGCTGAATTCCTTCCAGCTGCTTTGCTAAATTTAGACACTGAATGGTAAGACCTGTCTATTAAAAAGCTAATGTAGCCAAATAAAATAACTCATTGTTTTCCAGTAACACAAATCCATCGCAAAACATCCATCACATTGTCTGGGCTCATTTACTATGTAAGTCGCAGCAAATGGAAGTGGTCGTAACATCACATGACACCTACATAAAGAACCGTGGCAGAGTGCTGATAAGTCATGTTGGGTGTAACGTAGCAAAACAATCAGTGTTGTAGTCGTGGTGAAACACTGAGTCGTCAGTGGGCGCAAGATTACATTGTTATTGGATGGCGTCCACATTCACGTTGAGCTGGAGCCTCCTGGTGAGGCTTTGTAGTACCGCAGGAACCGCACAGAACAGACCGAGGTGCCATCTGCTCTCCATCAGGTGGTCACATCACACACTGCGCTCGCACGTCTTTGTGGTATTATGTTTGTGTCTGTGTGTGTGGTTAATGTCCTGTGTGTCCGTGCAGATGGCCGTTCAGCCCCTGACCTGTGTTTTAAGAAGGTCAACGAAGCCGGAGACATGTATGGGAACTGTGGCAAAGATCTGCTCGGGAAATATAGAAGCTGCAAGGACAGGTGAGGATCAGGATGTACACTGGTTTGGATGGTTGGTTCACGGCTCCATCAGATCACAAATACAACTACTTTTCTGTTGATCAATCAAACTGGTGTTTTTCTTCCAATTCAGAGATGCAAAATGTGGGAAGATCCAGTGTTTAACTTCAGCATCCAAACCCATTGAAAACAACGCAGTTCGCATAGAAACCACAGTCAGGGTGGGAACCCAGAAGTTTCAGTGTATGGGAACGCATGTGTACAAGCCTGAGGAGGTGCAAGGGGACACGCTGGACCCAGGTCTGGTCATGACGGGGACCAAATGCGACGTAGACTCGGTGAGACTCATCCAGGCGTTAGATGTCTTTGACCTGCCACAGAGCCACGTTTAACTGTTGCTTCTTTCAACAGATTTGCTTTAATGGAGAATGCCGAAATGCTTCTTTTCTCAGAGCGGATGACTGCAACGCAAAGTGTCATGGGCACGGCGTAAGTTCCCATGTGTCAGAGGAGGGATGCTGAATGCTTCGACCACCTGAAAGTTATTGTATCTTGATGAAGAGCTGAAGAGAAAAATATTCTTTCTTGTCAATAGAAAAGGGACGCTACCATGTTGACACAACACAATTTAACACATTTTAACACGAGGTAAAGATACTCTTGATCTCAGTCATGTGACCGACAGAGCAGCTGGCATGGAGCATGCGTATAAAACATGTGCAACGTAAACAACCATACGAAGAAGAAGATGGTGGAGAACACGAATCATAGTGGAAAGGAGACATTTGTGGCGGCTTACGATTGTTGCGATACGGGCTTACGATACGGTTGTTGGGTTAGTGCATATGGGTTAAGGGAGAGATGGGGTTAAGACGTCGTCTGTTCAGGAAAGATGCGTATGGGTTGTCAAGATGGAAAGGTAACGGTGGTGTATTCAGATGTATTCACTTTATGTCCCGGTTTAAAAAAGGATCATATTCAGGCTCCATAGCACCAATCCTATCCTACGAGTTTACTTGTATCCTTGTGGATACAACCAAACTCGTCTCTGTGTGGTCATGAATTGCATCCGTAGCTATAATTGTCAGTTGTAGTGAAGTAGAGCAGAAAACTGGTATATTTAAGTGGATTCTTTTATCATTTGTCCTCCACCTTCACATTCAAACAGAGATGTTCTTTTCATCTTTTCCCTCCCCAGTTGTGTAACAACAACCATAACTGCCACTGTGACGCTGGCTGGGCTCCACCGCTGTGTGACCAGAGGGGTTCGGGTGGGAGCCTTGACAGTGGACCTGTCATCAGCCACAGTCAGATACTTTCCTCTAGACAACACTTTTCTTTACAAACGCTATGAATTAATCAACTGAACTTCTTCACCTCTCCACAGACGGCCTCCTTCCAGTCCTGCTGGTCGTCCCTCTGGTTCTCTTTGTGCTGCTGGTTGCTGTTGGACTTTGGTGCTGCTACAAACATAAACTCCACCCACTGAAAGCATCTGCCCCGCCTCCAGTACCAAGGTATTACTGAAGTAAAGATTCCTGAAGTAAATGCTTGTCATCTGTAATTAGTGGGCAGAAGTTCAGAGGTCATTTGGGTGCACTTGTGCAAATCATGAAACTACTTTAACCCGCAGTTGTTCAGTGCCCGTGGAAACAAAGCTTCAGCATATTGACACTCATGTGAACGGTCACGCCAACCCAACGTTTTTGCTAAAGAAACAGGACTCCGATGCTCTGGTAAAGCCTAGAACACAAACATTGTTTTGCAAGCATTAGATCGTGTCACTGAGTCGTTGCTCTTCCTCAGGAGAAGTCCTCCCCTCGTTCCAGCCCGTCCTGCTCCACGCGGTCCAGACACGCTATTGTGCGTCCAGCTGTGAAACCGCCTCCCGTACCTGTGTACACTGCAGAACAGAGGGAATCTGAAACCCACATCCAGTCTGAAGCGTCTTCTCTCAGCCAACCTTCACTTTCGAGCAGCACTCCCTTTAAATCTCCACAGAAGCCTCAGCAGAGACGACACCCGCCTCCGCCTCCACCATCTGTGAATGGCAAAACCAACTCACTGCCTTCAACAGCACTGAAGCCCCGACCAGACCCTCCGAACAGACCTCCACCACCTTGTCCTGTCAGCCACACATCAGTGGTGAATACAAGTTTGTAGACATGTTAACATCTTCAAACTTTATTTTATCTGAAACGTCTTTCCTGTGATTTTCTTATGTTGGAACAGCTACCGACCAAAGGCCAGCCGGTCACCACTCAGGCGTTGCTGAGCGCAAAAGATCCTCTGGCTCCATCTGCTGGACATAAAAAGCCAGCCAGGTAATTCATCCCTCGTCCAACTCAGACGAACATTAATGGGTTTTTTTTGTTCATAAGTGTAAAATTCAGTTTCAATTACTCTTAATTACAGTAAATGTAAAACAATCCAAGTTATATTTCTTAGTGTTATATTTATTAATGTCAACACACCTTCTTATTTACATTATTGTAAAAAGTCACTTGATTTACAACCGTAACAAGGTCTTCATCCACTGTCTGCATTTAGCAAACTCATCCTGTTTTTTTTTTCCTTTAGATATTGAACCAAAAGCTCAGGGAGACGTTTGGGATCTGGGTGCCTGCGTTACACTTGAAACCACCATTATTGTTCTAGATACTGAGGAAATGTGACAGTTTTGCGTGTGTTAACACTGTTGCAGGAATAAGTTATTCACAAAGCAAAGACAAATTCATGTTTACAGTTGTGTCTCTCTACTACGCACGTGGCTCTTTGAATAGCATCAGCTGTGAAGTAATATCTTATATTAAGAACAGATGCCAGTCGTAAAGTGTGTGCTTCTCACATGTGAAGAACAGGGATTTGACTGGACTGAGGGACCAGTGGAAACCTACTGTGCATGATACAACTATTGCTGATGACAGAGACATGTATGAAATGTAGCAGATGATTTCTTGTTTTTTACTTTTTACTTTCCTGAGTTTTTATTACACTGTTGTGTGCACTTTGTATCTATTTCTGCACCTTCTGTATGTAAAATAGACTGGTGTAATATTCTGTTAATCGACAGCCCATATTTCAGCAGCCATAACAGAAGCAAGCTTTTTAAAACTCACCAGTGTTTACGCCATTGCCATCAGTATGTCATGACTTACTCCTTCACTGGAAGTCACCTTTGTTAAAGTACCATATCATAATTCATTTTATGTGCATAAAATATGTACAGATATTACTACTTTTATGTGTCCAATGTTGTGGCTGGTTTCCTCAGATGTCTGAAATGTAAAATAACATTGACTGCACAGTGAAACTTCGGCATTATTACAAGGTACTGTAAAAAAAGAAGAAAAAAAACTGCCATGTTTAACTTCTCATGAGACCTATGCAAACTCCAGCACTGTTCAAAGCCTTCAACTGGAATTCAATTAAAGATGAAATATGACACATTTTCAATCGCTGTGAGACTGAATTCTATAGATTCAGTGCAATACTGATTGATTATTATATTGACTGATGTAACATTCTTGCTGTGAGCAATGAACACTGAGCCATCAGAAGATCAAGGATTTTAGGTCTGAATACTGCACACACGTACTAACACATAATAATATAATGTATAATCACGTGTTTTCATTGTGCTGTTACCGGTTTAGTTGTGTAATGTCTGATTCTTATAACAAGGTCAAACATGCCACAGTGTAACAGGGAACCATGGACTGCTGTCTTCTGTCATCATCAGGATATATGTCATCAATATAGAAGATATAATATAATATAAAATTGTGTGTATATATATGTGCATGTATATATATACATATATACACATACATATAAATATATATGTATATACATATACATATATACATACATATATACACACAAACATATATATACATATAGATATATACATCTATATACATACCCCAATTCCCTGAAAGGTATTAAAAGTATGTCTTCTTCTATTTAACACATTTCTAATTGATCACTGGTCGTGAACATTCCCAATCAGAACAAAGTTACTTGTAAAGTTAATTGGACCTAAATGTATCACTGTGTCATTAACTGTGTCATTAACTGTGACTGAGTCTGCTCATGAACTAGGAATAATACTTCTTCAATCTGTTTCAGTTTGTAGATCTCTGGTTCTGGTTAGTCCTTTCTACCACTGAATGGATTAACTTCATTAGAGGTCGTACTACAGTAAAATGCAGTGTTCAGCTCTGAAGCAGTGCACCAGGTCCTTCCACCGTCACTTTGTTCTTTGTATTGGCTGGGTGTCATGATTGGCAGCATACACTCTCAGTAGAAACACAGATGGATGGATCAGCGCCAGGCAGTGGTGTGTCTGTAGGTGTAATTGACACCCGTCTCACTGCAGCCACAAATGCCAGAGGTGTCTGGCCTTTAGACCTCCACATCCTTTACTGAGATGAAAGCAATCAATCAAAAGACTGATAAATACCAAGTCCAGACCCCCTGAACCAACCAACCATGGCATGAAAACACACTCTCTCTCTCTCTCTCTCTATCTCTCTCCCCCTCTCTCTCTCTCCCTCTCTCTCACCCATCTCCCTACATACCTAAGATCCAGGTGATGGTGGCTCAGAGGGAGATGTGGCATTGGCAGGCAAACGTTTTAACGTACTTTAATTGCAGCCTCGTCTCACCTGCTGAGCACAATTAATGTTAGTTAGCATGTTACGTCCTGTGGAGTTTCATTTATTAGAAATGATGATTGGCTGAAGGATGAAACACAGGGGTGACCCCCCACCTCCACCCACAGCTGGAGGGGAGCACAGCCAGAGTGGCAGTGAAGGAGGAAGCTCCTCCGCCTGGTATAATGAACTAATTAAGTCCCATATCGTTGATTATCTCAACCTTTTTCTTTCCTTTATTCCCAATCACATCCTGAACCCCCATTGTTAGTATTCCTAAGTTCTAGAGATTTGATTGCCGTTAACTATTTCTCTTTTATGTTTTGAAATGGCGTTGAACTTGCAAAAACAAAACCTGGAAGACTCCCGGAGCTGGATGAAACCTGTCGAAACTCCAAAAACACTTCTGATGAAGTCAGTTCACTTGTATTTGGTGAGGATGTCTGCAGCTGCACTGGCCAGTACACACCTAAATATGAGCCCTTAATGTCACTCATCCACTCAATAACGACCAACGTCAGCCTGCATTCTGTTAGTGCTGCCCCCCTGGGGACTAATGGCAGGCTGTGGTGTAACGTGTTGCTCTGATTTAAGTACCTGCTTCAGGCGATAAAAGGTCAGCATCCATGATTCATGAGAAGAAAATGTCATAAGGAGGCGACGGAGGTGTTTTGTGATGTGATGAGTCAATTTTCAATAAAACAGAACTAGCAATGTTTTAAACTCATGCCGGCAGCATCTGTTGAACTTGTGTTTTGCTGTATAGGAAGATTGTTTACATGACGCCTCAGAGTCGTGTAAACAACAGACCAGCTGTCTATCAGGTTCTGACCTATCAAGGATGTCAATCAGTGGCGAGCGTGTCCGATGACATGACTTCATCTGAGTTCAGAGGAAAGACCTTTACCTCTAATGAGGACACAAATGGATGCACCTATAAAGATATATTTAATAACCTGACAGCTGGAGCCCATCCTGTGGTGTCTGATCCAGCTGTGTGTGTGTGTGTGTGTGTGTGTGTGTGTGTGTGTGTGTGTGTGTGTGTTAAGAGAGCTACAAGTATTACTCACAAGTTGTCTTTATTTGTGGCACTTGAATCACAATTTTCTGCAAAATAAAAGAAAGACTGCTACTCTCACATTTACGTCCATGTGTCACAGTCAGACAATTTCCTCCACCCAATTTCTTGACCACATTAATGCACCGTGGGACTTTGAGAAGCTTGTAGAAGCTCTATTCTATAAAATGATCAGTTGATCTGTAATCTAACTCTGTAACCCTCCATGGCGACTGACACTAACGGTTATTATTGAACCGCTTACATATATTTGGTGCTGATATTACTACTAATCACAGATAGAGTTAACACTCATATTTCTTATAGTTGTTGTTGTTGTGGTTGTCTGTCTGTGTCCCCCCTCCCCTTTATCTCCCATTTTCCACAGGTATTGTTAACGCTTCGACCTGCTATACTTGTTGTTACTGCAGATGTTGTCCTCCCCCCTTTCTCCTTTTCTCTCCCTTTTGCTCTCTGTTGTCTGTTTGTGCCTGTCGACCCCCACCACCACTTCTCCTCCTTTTTCGTAGGTGTCCGGTCCTGTCCGGCCCAGAAGTCTGAAATCATACACTTACATAGATACATAGATTACATTCAATAAAAGTTAAACAAATGGAGGCGCTTATGCCCCAGCCTTCCCAAACTGTCTGACATTTAAGGGCAAACCATGCTGAAGGTCAAGCTGTTGGACAGGACAGG
>CAAKHB010002743.1:4952-21986 GCA_901007665.1 Aeoliscus strigatus
CCCTCTCCCCCCAGTGTTCTCCAGAGTACCCCCGGTGGTTCCCTTGTGTCCCCCCCGTCCCTGGTGTTTCCCAGACAGACGCCACAACAAGCAGCAGCAGCTCAAACACAATGTCGTCGTTCACACCTGTACGCCCGAAACAGCTCGTCGCTCTCTCTGAAGCCGTTGTTGAGGAGCATGTTGATTCCTTTCAGCGCCAGTTCGGCGTCGTTCACACGCTCCGGCGTCTTCTCCTCCTCGTCGTCGTCGTCACCGCCTCCCCGGGCTGGTTCCGTCCGCTCCGCCATTGGGGATTCGGAGGGAGCTGAAAGCGGCCGGTGAAGACGGAGGACGCGGTGTGTCTGTCCGGAGAGTGTCAGGCTGTGTCGCAGTGCCGAGCTGCGGACGCGGTCATGTCCACACTCCACACATGACGACCCTCCGTTGCTGTCTCACGCGCTCCAACCGCCGTCTGAGCGTCAGCGCGCGTCCGCGTGAATACAGGAAATGTGCTGCCTTCACGTGAGATTGGAAATATTCGTTTCCACTTTGGTTACGCACAAACTGCAGCGTGTGTTTCCGTCATTTTAATGATATAAATCACTATTTGCACCATATAAACGATGCGAATTAATTTCCTTATTTTAGTTTTAGTAAAAGTACACGGACTCTTAAGTGATCGAGTAATTCAACACTTGACATGACGATGAAAAACTTCCAGATTTAATATTTCCACTGTCAGTGTGAAGGAGATGACAACACTCCCCATCCGTAAGTCAACAAAGAGGAAAAACATCCTTGGAGGTGGATGTACAGCACCGCTTTATCAAAATTCATTCAAATTCAAGCTTTACATAAATAACCCCCCTCCCAAGATGTAGGTATATGGAGATAACATGACATTAAAATTATATTAATTTCCCACAACCCAAACTAAACGTGAAACCTATTCAAACAACATTGAAAATCATATTTATGTTATTTCATAATCAAATATACATGTGGCATGAGCTGAAATTGTACCAAAACACGCAAATTCTAACAAATAATCTTCGTGTTGTCATCATGATCTTCCAGACAACCTACTCAAGATCACGTTATTACACAATGGTTTGCAAGTGGTCACAAGACAGGAATGAATGAAAATTATGTCCCAATTTCATGCACTTTTGTTCTGCTGTCACAACGTTTTACCCAAAGGTATGAAAAAGGTATGTAAACACGTTTGGGGGAAATTCGACTTTTTAGTAATATTTCTTGTAACCCACAAGTAAAAAGAGCTAAATGGTCCCAAACATGACTGATCACACTGTGAGACTTTCAATAAAATCAATAATATAATACAATTTGATAGATACAATTTCCAAAACAGTTCTGATGGTCTTCAATATTAATTTTTTTAGTTTTCCTGTGGGACAGATGTGGACATCCTGATGCATGCTGAAGGAATGCAAAACAGATAGGGGGGGTAATGCAGTGTAACACGTGACCAAAGACATGACATTAAACCCCTGGAAATGCTGCCACTGACTTGACTGTAAACTGATTTTTTTTTCATTCACATGCTTGTGTCTATGACATAAAAAATAAAGGTATTTATTGATTTTTCCATTATAAAGTGCTGGGTTACTGCAGCCACACGCACTCAGTAGCATCATTTGTGACACGACTCCAACATATCAGACTGTATGACAAGATGATGCATTCATGAGTGGGTGCGGAGATACATGATTAAACCATAAAATAAATATGGAACTGTTTATCAGAGCAGCATAGGTTGTGAAAGTGTAAGATGCTGCTCGTATAGTATTTCACACACATACACTGACACACACTCCATTCTTACACACACGCGCACACACACGCACACACACGCACACACACATTCTCTGTCTCAGTAACAGATTGCACATGGTTGGAGGTGGACGTGGTCCCAAAGGTTTGGTGATGATGCATGTCGGTTCAGCCGGGACACTCTTTAACGTTGACTGGACCGTACACGGCAGACAACCTGTTGAAGGAGACAGACTCGCCGTTTATCCTCATGTCCTGGATGCAGCCCACCAAGGACGACGTGACCGGGAGTGACTGTCGTGCTGGAGTGTCTGCAGCAGAGAGCGGGATCAACCTGTTAGTTCACTTCCTGTGTATACCAGTGCATTTGGTTTGTTTGTGTGTGTGGATTTGTTGTCCAACTGAGTTAATTTAGGGAATGGATCTACATGATCTATTCTGTTTTATTTGGATTGAAATATACAAATAAATGAAGTAAAATATAAAATATGAAATAGACCGTTAAAATATGACATTGCATTGCATGGTAACATTTTTATCTCTTTTTTTGTTTAAAGAAACAAGCACTCACCGGGAATGCCACCCACATACAGGGGGTCTTTGGTCAAAGTGACAGTCGACGATGGTGGTCCAATCTTGTAGGTGTCCACAGTGTCCACATGCAGTTGGATAACATTTTTCCTCTTGATTACTAGAAGGAAAAACAGACAAGGTCATGCAAAACTTCATGAGAAGTACTGTATCTGTAGATCAGTACAACAGTTACTTTCTCTTCCTACATGGTCATTAAAGAGAAAAAGACACGGAACCAGTACAACAGTACATGTAACACAGCAATGTTGTCTGACAAGTTTATTTTATTTTATTTATGTGCCCAAAATGTGAATTAGGGCCTTTGTGGTGAAACTTTCATCAGCATTTTGCACAGAATATTCTTCTATATTTTATATTTCATGTTTGGGATATAGTGTGTTTTTTACTGTGAGCAGCATTCTCAGTGTCTCTGTACCATTTACAATGACTACAAAGAAGTATTCTGTTCTACTCTATTCTATTGTATTCATTCCAATACTAATGACTTTAGGTCTAAGGGATGTTCAGTATTGCCGTTTTAGTGTGTTTTACCTGAAATTTTATGGAACATTCCGTCACATAAGGAAGCCTTTGGCTGCACTGACACCATGAATTCCCCTTTTCCATTGTTCACTCGAGCTATGACCTGCGAATACAGCCACACTCGGTGATTTCAAACACATGGAGCGGCTCAGGCTAACACCACAGTCTCCACAGGAGTCTCACCTCCCCTCGGAGCAGGTAAATACTGAGATAGTGACCCGCCGCAGGTTGGTTCTCCGTCCTGCTGGAATCACCAACGTGTAACAGGAGTCCCGTTGGCGTCCTGGGGCGAAGATTCAACAGCAGCTCAAAACTGGATCCAACAACGAAGGAGTCATCTGAAAGACAAGACGGTGACATCACTCTCACAATCAGAGAAGGAACCCACATCGCATCGTTCAGTCTCTGCTTTGGCTTCAGTCCTTGTCTTGGTTTATAAAACTCTTTATAGCGTTGGACTTAGAATGTTCATCAGATCTGCGTTTAAACTATGAGTCCTCTACAACCCTCATCATCAGTTATTTACTTCCTATTTTGTCTCATAACAGTCTTCATTTGGTGCTATTTACCTCAGCTAGTTAGAAATACGTCCTTATTTTATTCCATTTCATTCCGTTTTATTTTATTGACCTTTATCTTTTCTTCATCCCTCACACATCATAGCGTTTCATCAGCTCTTGGTTTGTCTGGGCAGGTTTGAACTAGGATTTTTGACCATTGTCACTACTATTGTTTACTACTGTGTGAACTTCAACAAAAGTGACAGTATAGACCTCAGTCATGTACATAATTTTCCCGTTGTTTCACTGAAACTGTTGAATTCGATGGTAATTATAGAGAAATTATAGAGAAGAGTGTTTTTCCTTTAATCAGTCTTGAAATGCAGAAATCAACTGGCTCTGACCGTATAAATAATAATAATAATTACTCACTGATGATCACATGAGCTCCGTTCCCTGAGAAATAAGCTCCTCTTTGTGTCGGCCCCTCAAAGCAGGGCCCCGCCCCAACATTCGTCCTGGGATTGGCCATGGGAGCTCCATTCATTTTAAAATTGCGGACACATCCGGACACGCTTTGCTTTGGAAGGAGCTTAGACTGGAAGAAAAAATAAAATACACACAATTTGAATAAAGATATAACTTTGTGTGTGTGTGTGTTTCCTGTACCTTTAACTCTTTGTGCAGGTACTGCGGGGCACTGCCCAGGTACACAGGTGAGGTGAACTGCTTCATGGACTCCAGCTCAGACGTGGTCAGCTGACCATCCTGGGCTCTGATCCCGTCTACAACCAGTCTGAATTTCTTCTTCTCCAAACTGAACATGACCTTCAAGGATCAAACGAAGAATGACGTTGTAGAGGTTTCCACTCCGAGACTAGTTTTACAATCACACAACACTTTGGAGCAGTGTGATGTCACTCTACTGACCGAGTGCCACTTTCCATCGTTGTACTTCTCCCGGTTGAAGATCTCATTGTGTTTGCCGACAGACAACCTGATCCGACCTTTGGACATGTACAAGGCTAGATGGGAGTGCCCTCCTCTGGTGGCAGCGAAGAACAGCAGCCCCTCCGGAGTACGAGTCCTCACATCCAGAGAGAAGTGAGGCCTGGAGAGGACATGGACATCATCCCTCTGTGTGTGTGCGTGTGTGTGCGTGTGCGTGTGCGTGCTGCATCAGTCATACTCATATTCACTCCCAGAGGGTGATAACACCGTGCAACAGCAAAGACAAAAGTATGTACACATAAATAGTATTATAAGTACTCAAGTATGATTAAAACAACATTAAATATATTTAAAGTATTTCAGGTATTATGTAATTAAATTTATCTGAGATATTTTCACACAAGCTTTTAACTGCAACTTCCACCTGCACCTCAGCGTTCCTTTTAATATTATTTGTAATTCATTTACAAAGTTCTGTATTTTCATGGTGTTTTAATTTGCTTTAAGTTGTATTGTATTTTATGGGTTTACTGTATTCATTTGCTTGGTTTTATGCTTGTTTTAATGTGTTTTAATCTCTTTTGTTGTAAAACACTTTGAGCTGCATGTTGTTAGGAGCTATACAAAAAGTTTCTTCAACATCTTCTTCTTATTATTATTGTCATAATTATTGTGATAATGATGAGTATCACTCATTCTTTGAAAACTGCAGTTGTAGCTGTTCAGAAATAGTCAGTACTGTAGTTTACTGTATAGTGCAAGTTACCAATGACGTGTGTGAGTGAATAAGTACTGTATGTTGTTTGTATATGTTAGTGCACATATCAGCTTAGCTCAGCAGAGTTGTGAGACTCACCTGGGCTGCAGCACCTGCAGCGGGAGGCTGAAGCTCAGGTGGCTGACGGCGCCCCCCATGTGATATGCATGTTTGACCATGGCTGGTTGTGCACATGCTGAAACACTGTCATTGATCACCGGCGTCACACCATCCTGCAGAGAATGAACACGAGAACTCAGGTTACACGGTGAAATCACAGGCTCTCTGAGTGGAGCGGGTTCCACCGCGTCAGGAGAAGCATCAGCTGGACCAGAATGTTCCGAGACAGTTAATATCAATATCACAAAGCCAAAGTATAACCATTGTAACAACTGTCCACAACGACCAGCAAACCGCCTCCTGAAACTATATTGATAGTGTTGCTTAACACAACCATACTTTTGTCTCAACTTGTTCTCTTTTATTGCTTAGTTTATCTCATTTCACACCACTTCTCTTTTTGCACTGGTAGTATAATGACGATAAACGATGATTCTACTGTGGGACACACACATGAACGTGATCTCAGCCTTTGTGGCCTTTCCAGAGGCGAAATGCGACTCCTCAACAACCACAGGTGATAGTTCAGCTGGATTCCATCTTCTAAAGGTTTCAGAGGAACCACACAACCCATCATGGTCCGAAGCATTTTTTTATGAAGACATGTCAGAGACATTTGATGTTTTTCAGTCCATGTGATAAAAAAACTGCCAGTTTTTACATCCAGCATGTCACCATCTGTTATAGGTTGTTCAATCAGGTCTAAATCAGGTGATTATGTTGACTGAAAATACGCAATTAATAATTTATAAGGGTTAATGAGATGATCAAATATTTCAAATATTTAAATTCATTATATTTCAAGTAGGTTGAATTACTAATTGTTGTTTAATTGTTAGGTTGTTTTGTTAATTTTATTATTATTTTTTTTGTATTAAACCTAGGGGGAGTGGGGATAATAATATCAATTATCGTGACCCAAACTAGAGTTGTATGATATGTGACAGTAAAAGATTCTGTATTCTGTATGTACAATCTGTATTCTGAGGTTCCTTCCAGTGGGATCTGATTGTTCCACCTCACATAGCAGAAGCTGTGATGCCTGCTGATGATGGAGGGGCCAGGGGGATGCAGGAGTGCGATTTGGGACACTTTGGTTAATAGGATGTTGGGATTCATAGATAATGATGAGCATATGAGGACGGCAGCAGTAAAGTGTGATGGAATGGGGACACAGTAGTACTCCTAGGCTTCTTCTCATCATTCATTAATAATCCATCAACAATAACTTCATATCATTCATCAATAATCTTCTAGTAAAGACTGATAGATGTAGTTTGTGTAATGTCTAGTTTATATATATATCTTTTAAAAAAGTTATGAGAGAAAAAAAATGAGAAAAGAGCTGGTGGTTTATTAGCTCAAATATGGAAAAATAATGGTGTGATCAGTTATTTTGGTAACTGGTATCTGTTGTGGTTTGGAGTGACTGTGTACTTCATTACAGTTACTTCTGTTAATATTCATGATTTTAATTTTAATTCCATTTTAACTATTTCTGCCAAAACCTGGTCTATGTGTTTAATAATCATATTCCCGTGTGTGAATGAATGATGATGATGTTAACTGACATGGTTAGTGATTTAAATCAGTTTGACAGTGTTGATGGAAGTTGAAACACTGACACATGAAACAGTTGAAACAGGTGACAACATTCATTTAACATTTAGAAAACGTATAAAATGGAGTAAGTAGTTACACTCCTGTTGCATTGTAAGCAGGGGAACTTGTGACTGTAACACGTTCCATTTCCAGAGTGACGTTCAAACACTCTGTGACAGTGAAGGAGTGCACATACATATGAAGGTGAGGCCTGTTGGTGTTGGAGATGACAGTGATGTCAGTTTGGGGGCAACGTGCTTGTGAACGTCCGTTAGAAAGTTGAGTGACGTTAGATGGAAGAACGAGAGGAGACAAGCGTATTTCAGGCTTGTTATTCACACATTTATGTGTTTTTGAAGTTTTAAATATAAAAGAGACAAATCTAACCAGATACAATCTGTTCAATGGATCGGACTGATCATCATGCAGTGGTTTTTATTGAAGCACTGTGAATGAAGCAACAGAACATGGAGGCGCCATGTTCTCATCTCAATATTAGATTCTTGTCAACATCAGCAGGTCTTAAGGCTCCTTCTTCTTCATCTCTGGAAATAAGAATATGATGTGAACATTCATTCCCACTGAGCTGCGGACAGTTGTGGAGCACTAAGCAGGACAGTGACAGACGCATCTGACTTACTCATACTGAGAAACGTCAAATAACTATGTTGATAAAATACATTTCTGACCCTGTAAAGAAAAAAAAACAGCCTCAAGTGTTCAACAGCACAGATTAATAAAAGAATTGTTCAGTGTATTTCATTGAAACGTCAGAGGTTGTTCGTACATTTAGAAAGATCACATGCGTTTAACCCCTCGAGGTCCACGGACACACTGGCATTTTCTACTAATATCTTTGCTGAGGAAAACTGCTCTGGTATGAGAGGAGTTGTCATTGTTTCTGTCAGTGCACTTTGACATGGTTCATCCAGAGAGAATATGGAGGAAAATATTGAAAAAAAAAGGTGGTTATCCAGAGAGGAGATTGTCACACATCCCATGACGCTTGATAAGTAACATGAGCCATGACTCAGCAGAATCTTAACATCTGTTGAGCACAGAATGACACAAAAATTTATATTTTCTCCACTTATCTTTTATGTCATTTATTTATTCCACTGCTTTTTGTCAAGCTCAGACGTGTGTCAATCAGTTCCAACACCAAAACCAATCCTTCACATGAGTAAAGGTTTGTTTTCACGAGAGAGATCAAATGTTCAATTCTAATAATTTCCTTCTACATGACTCGAGCAAAAACACGAGCATCAGCAGATCTGAGCTCAGTTTGTTGTGAGTGTTGTGATGTGAAAACCGTGGGAATCTTTGAATCCTTAGTGACGTAAATAAAGCCTTGGACCTCAGAGGGTTAAACAATAATAACTTTACTAACTAACTCACCTTCTTTGAGACCCGATCAAGCATCTGCTGGAGCGGACTGTCAGCAGCACACACATCCAGCAGGACGTCTCCAGACGGCTTGAAGTAGCTCAGGTCCTCAGCCTTGTACATGTTGGCCGGTCTGCAAACAGCACAAACATCCTCAAGTCATCGTCAAACAAATGTATGAGCAGCAGGTTAAAGCAGACGCATCAGTGCAAAGTGGGGGACTTTCTACCGTCGAGTGTAGAAGTTAGAAACGCAGCCTTTGAACGTGTCTTTGCCCAGGAACACGGAGGAACCCATGTCGGATGCGGTAGCGCGGCCACTCTGCTCCTGACCCTTATCGTGGTCATCGATGGTTAACTCCGTTCTGGAGGAAAAATGGGATGTGAGCTTTGTAACTCGTTCTTTTCTGTTAGCGTATGGTGTCATAGCACGCTCCACTTGCAGTCCAAACCTGACAGAAAGCTGCTTAGTTGAAAGTACTCCCAAAGTCATACAGACGTCTCGAACTTTGGACCAGAGTTGAGAGTCCAAGATGGCGTCAGTAGCGCAGAATTAGCAGTTTATGAGAATGTTGTTTGGGTGTTAGCAACCAAGAACTAGACCCATTACTATGTTGTGATGAAACTGGAACGCAATTTGGTTTTCACCTGGAAAATCTTACGTCAGTTAGTCAGTCAGGTATGTCGGCCGCAAGTGGAACGCACAATGAGTGCAACAGGCGTCCCAGGTGGGGTTCAGTCGTTTCTTCCGTCCTACCTTCCAGCTCTCCTGCTCACGGTCAAATAATGCCACCGGCCGTCGTGGTATTGTTTGTTAGACTTCCACATCTTTCCGTTGAAAGACAGAAGCACGTAGCCGTTTTCTAGAGCAATATTAACCCAACTTTCCTGCAGGAAAAACAAAACAAATGGTTTTAAAATGGCTCTTCGATTTCAATTAATTTTTATGTTATTCCATTTTGTATTATACAGAAAAAGGAGCAAAAAAAAATGACTGTTGTCATTATTGATAGTTAATGTCAGTTGTCAGACTGACGCAAGAACAAGTTTGTTTTGTTCACATAAAGAAGCATGTCAAAAAGAAAAACTGCTCCCGATCCACTGACCAGCTGTTTGTTCTGCAGAATGACACCCTGGTTCTCGCTGCTCTTGAAACCGAGGGAGACGGTGACGTCATCGGCCAGACTGAAACCGGCGAGATCCGACGACAGCGAGCTTCCCGAGCTGAACTCGGCTTTACGGGAAATCTAGACAACAAACACGGCCCATTGGTTGGTGGGCTGACGCTGGTTTGAGGTTAATTTATTAGTTTGGAAACTCACCAAGGAATCCTTGGGACAACCTTTGCTGATGCCAACCGGCTCATCAACGGGTTTAAAGTCTTTGTTGAGCTTCAGATTCTTCAAGCAGCCTTTAAACGGCTGTATGGTGATGTTGTTCCTGAAAGATGAAACCCTTTACACACACTTCAAAACCGACTTGTGCAGTTAGCTTGCAAATTTTAAATATGTGAATCTTATTTTAATTAATGTGCAGCAATGCAGATCACTGAGAGTTCATGTATGTAAATATTACGATATATGACAACAAAAGTCTATCGTTTGAATGAATAAACGTTAGAAAAACGAAAAAAACTCCAGTTGAAAGTTAAACGGTTGAAAAAAAATCATACCTTTCCCTGATTTCTTGTGATGCACCACCGATATAATATTCTTTAAATTCACTGTTGTCAAACTCAGCTTGGGCTGACGCCACCTCTTTATTGGCGATTCGGACTGAAAACTTTCCCCTGTTGGTAATGATGATGAGGATGTCTGCCCAGTCACTTGTCTGGAGACACAATATGAGAGCAAACTGATTGTTTTTTTTTTATTCAATACCAACAGCCTGTCATGAACAAACCAAAGGTTCTCACCGGGAATATTTTCACATTGTTTGTCGCTGGTTCTTGAAGCAAGTTACTGTGCAGGAAAACCACTCCTTTCTCCATCGTCACGGTGAAGTAAGTGTTCTGCGGGAAGCAAAATCATTGTTTAAACCATGATAATAAATCCAACTAACCAGATTTCTGACAACGGCATGATCTCACCTCGCTTCCTATGTAGAGGAGCAGACCATTTTCTGAGCGCGTGTACACGGACATACTGATGAGGAGCACTGCCGCTCGTTTATCGATGACCACTCTGCCGTAGCCAGTGCCTTCATAGTAGTCTGAGTCCAGCGGCGGCACGTATCTGGAGCCAGAGCATCAAACACACACGAGTCAGCACAAAGTAGTGATAGTTCTCTGGGTTGACCGTGGGTTAAAATACATGGAAATGTGGAGACATAAAGTCACCATACTCATATATCAACCATGCTAGGACTGACTGACCTCTTGCAGGGCGTCTCCTTGTTGACCTTCTCTGCTTTCTGGAAGTTGTAGAGGCTGACCACTTTGTCGTTAAAGGACGAGAACTCAATGCAGCCGACGTAGTTGGGGTATTTGAGAGAAGCTGGTGGCTGGGAGGAACCAAGACAGACAAACGTGTTCATACGCCTCATGCGCCATAATCAAATGCTCCTGATGCTGTGTGGAGCTCACAGTGAAGTTAGCAGGGTATCCTCCCACGTAGAACACAACATCACTGGGACTGAGGTCCAGGAGGTTTTGGCTTTCCTCTCCTTGCTTCTTGCTCTCGAGCTTTTGAGCAGGTGTGCTTGCTGTGGCATCTTTGCTGAGGACCATCTCTGCATCTTGATAAATTCTATAAACACCAACGGGAGCACAGAGCTGATTCAAGATGGCCGTTCATGTCATTGTACTTGCTGGTGAAACGTAACTCGATAGTTGAAAATACATTTAAAATATGATTGAGACTCTCTCTCTGTTTCACCCTAACTGGTCGAGGCAGAAGGCCATCCACGTCATCCACCTATGGCCTTGGATCTGCACAGGGTTTATGTGAGTCTCTGTTGCTAAGAGCTGCTCACGTGAATGTTCGGTTTCTAATAGAATCGTTTGCATGTTGAGCGTCGTGTGATAAGAAAGCCCGTTTACCTGCGGAGGTCCACTTTGTCAAAGGTGGCCGGCTCAGATGCAGATGTGGTGATGGCGCCTGTTTTCATCTCGTATTCTACTCCGTTGAGCTTGTACACCCCGTGCAGCACGTTGTTCCTCAGGGCCATGCCGATGTAGTTCTTAGAAGCCTGCAGCAGAGGGACGGTGTCGATGATTCCTGACCTACGTTCACTTCAACTGACCTGCACCGGCCTCTGCTTACGTCCTTATTGCCGAGGTACAACACAAACATGCCATCTGCGGCGGACTGTCGTCGTCTGCGCCGGCCGTCTCCCCTGTCTTTAGGTCTCTGTAGAGACAGAGACAGGGCTGTGTAGGCCTTCAGATCCTCCAGGCTCTTTGGTGGACGCAGCTCCACATGGCTGTCCCCTGTGAACTTCATCGGGATGCTTATCTGGAGAAAAGACATAAATATGGAAAATGACATGGGCATGGTGCATCTTGCACCGTTACTATGTGACTGCACAGACAGTGTTTTGTTTGGACTGTTTGCATCATGCGACTTTCCCACCATGTTTGTTATGAGAATTTACAGCCGTCCTAAAGGTGATTGGTGAGTGGAAAAAAAGGAAAACACAGACGACCGGACGACAACAACAACACAGTAGCGGGATTCAGTGCAGAGCATGAAAACGCTCACGACAGCGTAGGGCGCCTGCGTAGGCTACGATGTGCATCAGTCAACACCCAAGCATGAATCTGGCGTCAGTTTCTGTCCGAGTATGGACGTTCCTCTTAGAGCATAGACTATGTTTAACATAGACTGTATATAAAGCGTGGACGCTCACCCTGTTGGCGGCGTCTCGGGCGTGTTCAATGAGCTCTTTGATCTTCTTGATGTTCTCAGTGATGTTGGTCAGGGGCGAGAACTGTGACGTCAGGTTCTCCACCTCAGAGATCTTATCGTTCAGAGACGGGATGGTTTTCAGCAGGTTTTTCACTACATGTGGAGCGTGAGAGAAAGAAAGGAATTAACAGTCATACCCAAACTGCTGCACAAGACATACCTCCAGGATCCCACCTGATTGGTCGACATCGTCCAGCACGCCGCTCATGTTGGGATCCAGAGTGGTGACATTGATTTTGTCCATTTCCTTTCTGATGCCGTTGAGTTTGTCCATGGTGCTGCTGGCCGTGTCATTAGCTAACGCTGCCTTTCTCTTGGCCTCATCGATCATGTCGCCGATGTCATCTGATTTGTCAGAAACGGAAAACACCAATTTAGAATATTTAGTTTTCTGAGTCTTCAATACAAACACGAGGAAAAGTCAAGGAGGTCAAGATGGCGTCAGTAGCACAGTATTATCTGTCAGGATAAACTGTTTTTACTGACAACTTTGTTCCATTTCTTTGACTCATACATGCACAACTGTTTGATTGGTTGTCAGTGAGAACGTTGTTGGTGTAGTTACAGACATGCGATACAATGGGAACGCCGTCATACTAATCCTCTGAGTACTTCTTGTACCTCTGTTGATGTTCTTCAGTTGCTTTTGAACATCCAGAAGGTCATTCTCAAGAGCTTTTTTCTTCTTGTCAACATTCTTCAGGTGTGTCTTCACATTGAGAAGGTCATCTTTGGCATCTTTGAGGAAAATAATAAGGATAATAATGAGCTAAGCTGAGAAAACAACAACAAAAAAGAAAAGACCAATAAAACATCTGGTGGGGGAAGAGAACTAATCAGTGATTCCAAAAATGAGACATGATCACCTATTAGGTCGGTTTCTGTCTCCTGTGCATTCTGCAGCAGATCAGCACCCGTCTTCTTCAGGTCGTTTGCTCTTTGGGTGAGTTTCTGTTGGTCGACATTCTTGAAAACAAAGGGTTCACAATTATTCTGTCAGACACATCGTTCGCTGGAGGTACGAGCCGGTACGTTTGTAGGAAACTCACTTTCAGGGCGTTCTCTGCGGCCTCTTTAGCTTCATTAGCTGCTTCCTCAGCAGCGTTGATTGCGTCTGTGATGTTCTTGTACGCCTCAATAGCGTCCATGGCGTCACGCACCTCTGTGCGGCCGCTGGCATTTTTCACAGCACTGACACACAGGACGAGAAGAAAACAACGTCAGGAACACACATCTTCATCACAGACTATAGATATTTCCCAACACTCCTCCTCGTGACGAAGATTGTATGAGAAATAGACGTACTCCTCAAGTTCCTTTGCCAGTTTGTTGAGGGTCTCAGCATGTTCCTCTGCGTTCTCCACCAGGTTCTCCTTGGATGATGCCTTGGAAATGTCATTCACCTTCTTGGTCAAATCAGTCTTGGCACCGTCGAGCTGCGCAGCGAGCTGTTCGTACTCCTACAGAGCAGACGGACGGGGGGGGGGCGGAACGGGTGCATGTTATTCTACGAGCAGAAAAATGCCACTGACTTCACCCCAGAGCGGTACGAGCGAAAGCACAGATTATCATCTACATGGACGGCGTGTTTGAACGCGCCTGCTCGCTGGTATGTTCCCCAGCATTAGACCGTTTATCAAAAGATGTCAGATGATGTGGGATCCAGCAGCTTATAACACACCCACGGGCCAGTGGGACTAAAGATGGAAATGTCACATGTAAATGTACCTTCATAAAATAAAAGTGTACCGTTTTGCTTTTGGATAGCGTGTCCAACAGATCCTCTGTTTTCTGTAGTTCGTTCTCTGCCATGGCCACTTGGCCCTCAACAGTCTTCCGCTCATTCTTCAAGTCCTCGATACGTTTCTGCAGGAAGCACATGGGTCCAATTTGTCTTCAGCTGATCGACCGATCGACCGGAGCTGCCAGACTGGAGTCAGTACCTGCAGATCGTCCATGGCCTGAGCATTGAGTCCATTCTGGGTGTTGGCTTTTTTCACCATGTCGGTTGCCTCCTTCAGCGCGTCGTCCAGATCCTTCAGCTTTGCCTCATAATCGCTCAGAAGGCCCCGGAGCTTCCCCTCTGCAGCCTTGTTCTGGTCGTACTGCTTACTCACATTGGCTGTGACGTGTTCAAGCACTGCACAACAGAACGTGGGATAAAAGAACATGTTTCCACGCAGTGAGACATATACTCCTGCCTGAGCGTCGTACGTTTCTGGGCCTCGTCCCTTTCTCTGTCAGCAGCCGTCTTCTGGGGGGTGAAGTTCCTCCTCTCCATGTCCTTCACCATGCGCTGGGCGTCTTCCAGAAGCTTTGCCACGTTTTCGGTGGGAAGTGCGTTGCCGCCTGTGCCGGCTTCTTTCATCTGGTCCAGCAGATCTGCACACGGACACACAGAGTTAAAGCTCGTGGAGCCACACACACACACACACACACACACACACACAAACTGACGCCGCTGAGTTTCCCTGCTCACCGCTGATTTTCCTCATCATGCTCTGAATCTCTGCATCCAGATCCTTCGCCCTCTTATTGGTTTTGTCCATGTCTGTCACTGCTTTCTCAGTATCTGCAGCCCTTTTGTCCGCCTGGAGACAGAGACGTCATCCACATCACACACACACACACACTCACACTGCTGTTAAACACCAGTCACACTGCAAACCAACCTTGTCTCTGAGGACGCTGACGTCCTCGGAGAGGGTGTTCATGTCCTCCTCCAGCTGGTTGACTCTGGACCTCTGGGTGTTGACAGAGGAGTCGTACTCGTTCACAAGAACCTGCAGAAAACACAGTCAGCTGGAGTGTTCTGCTGATGTTTGGGACGAACGTTTACAACAACAACAACACGTTTTATTTTTGGACTGTTTTTTGTACAATTCCTTTTGTGACGTTCAAGCAGGAAATGAGCTGGTGAGAAACGATCGATGGGTTCATGAGCATCTTTCTGATTCATTTATTTACTTATTAATTAAACTGTATTTTTCAAGCTGTTTCTCCTTTAAATCTTATATCTCCTTGTTTGACTGTTACTATTCCTCATTTATTGCCATTCACCTTTGCTAGTTTAATGTTTTTCCTTATTCAGTTGAGAATGATTTTATTTTCTCTCATTAAGGTTTTCATTTTCTTCTACTATTTCTATTTTTTTATCATCTTATTTTGTTCTACTTGATCGAATTATTTCATTTATTTGATTTTATTCTATCTAATTACTCATATTTTTTCTACTTTATCCCCTTTTAATCGTTGCACATTATCGCGTTTCCTCTGCCTTTGTTAATTTGGTTTGTTGCATTGAATTGTCAGAAAAGTGCTATCAAGTAGAAATGAAGTTTGATTGTCTTTTGCATGACGACAGAACCTGTCGGCGGTGACCGCTGCCATGTTACCTTGGTGTCGGAGACGGCCCTCTCCAGCTTCCTCAGCCGCTCCTTTAAGGACGCGCTGGCAGAGACGTTTTCCAGCTGAGTTTTGATTCTTCGCAGCTCATCGTCCAGTTTCTCCAGGTCATGGAGTAAAGTCTGGGCACAGTTATCACACTCTGAAAAAGAAAAGCAGGGGTTTCCATTGACCTGGATGGTTCACGGCACATTCCAGAGTCAAAGCTTGTCTTTGTTTGTGTCGGTCACCCTGGCAGTGCTCATCTGGGTTTGTGTCTCCTGGCTCCAGCGTGTTCTTGCACACTGCAGGAAACATCGCATAGAAAGGAATCAGATGCACAGAACGCTGAATGCTTACGAAGTAGGCTTCTTACGAATGAGTCCGCTCACCCCCCGTCCTGGGATCACAGTTGTTACCGTTACCAATGCAGTTACAGGGCTGACAGCTTCCCCCCGGTATCAGCGGCTCACCGTAGAAACCAGGAGCACACCTTCAGAGAGGGAAGAAACTAGGGGTTTTCTCACAGTCAGACCAGGCACATATTTACCTGCTGTTTTTCCTTTAATATCTTCAACATGCTGCATTTCATTTTCATTTTAAATTCAACTAAGTTCAATTTTGCGTCACGTTGTCATGTACGGAAAGTGCTTCAACGGACAGTTCGGTCCACTCACTTCTCACATCTGTCCCCAGTGTAGCCTGGTTTGCAAGTGCACTGGAAGTCGTCGTAGGTCTCTCTGCAGCTCACCGCAAAGCTGCACATCCACAGAGAGTCGGACTTAGTTCAAGATACACAGATGACAGATTCACCTGTCATTAAAGCAACAGGTGATTCTTTCACACACACACACACACACCTGTTGGAGGCCAGTCCGAACGGACACGGACACACTCTGCACGTCCGCTGGGCGGCGTCTCCGTAATAACCCTCCTTGCAGCGTTCACATCGCTCGCCGGCTGTGTTGTACTGACAGTTCTGAAAGGGGTCGAATGCAACAATAAACACATTGCGGCAAAAACGGAAGCGAACTTCAGCTAAACTGAAGCACAAACAGACGGTGTGTTTGATTGGTGTCTGTTCCGTGTGGAGCTGCTGGGCGGGATTCCATGTCTGCACGTCACACACATGCCCGGTCTTGAGCGTGTTGTGTAACAATAATATATTTTCCAATAGGTCCATGCTCATCAAGGAGACAAGGAGCTTCAGGGACCTGCTTCTAAATGCAGCTTTAGGGTTTGTTGTTCATTCAAACATGAAACTTGTGATGTTTGGTTTGATCTCTGTCAATTTAGTCTCTGCTGGAACTTGTCCTCATTTCAGGATCAACAAACTGAGGTTTTCTGGAGGGTTCCAAATGGAACGGTGCCTCTGATGTGGTCGATCAGACGTGGATGTAGACGTGCAGACGTGTGAGGAATCAGCTGGATGGATTACATCTTGACATCCTTAAAGTGCGTTCCATGTATCCATCAGCATCTGAAACGTTTCCTGAGCTGTGAACAGGAGGTGGCCAAATGGAACGCACGCCCCCCCC
>CAAKHB010002743.1:22006-32066 GCA_901007665.1 Aeoliscus strigatus
GCCCCGTTACCTCAGATGTGTGACCTGTAACTCTGTCCACACCGTTTTATACAGAAATAGTTTCAGTTGCCTCATGGGGAAGTCGCTTACCAGGCACCTGCCGGTCTTTTCCTCACACTCGTCTGAAAGCCCGTTGCAGTCACAGGGAACACAGCGGCCCAGGAAGCTGCTCTCTCGGAAGAAGCCCCGAGCGCATTTCTGCAAAAGAACAAAAATGTAACGAGGAGATGACAGGGACGTTTTATTCATGTCAAACCTCGTCAGACACACTGGCTGCCTGAATTTCCTTTAAGTGTTTCTGACTTGATAATAATTAATGATAATAATTAAATTAGAACTAAGGGAACTTAGATAAAATATCTAAATACATTTGATCTGGTATTTTTTAATTCTCTGGTACTTTTTTTTTTTTTTTGAGGAAATTCACTGGACAGTCTCCACTGACCTGGAATCTGT
Organism: Aeoliscus strigatus; assembly: GCA_901007665.1. Classification (NCBI taxonomy): domain Eukaryota; kingdom Metazoa; phylum Chordata; class Actinopteri; order Syngnathiformes; family Centriscidae; genus Aeoliscus; species Aeoliscus strigatus. Next base: position 22,463 of record CAAKHB010002743.1, read on the forward strand.
AAAAACCCATCTTCTTATTCTTGTGTGAATAACTAATACCGGTGCCCACTGCACAAGTAAACTAAAGAAATAACATAATCCAAATTATTATTTCCAATTTAAACATAGAAACTGTTTGTCTGTTATCAACCGCAACATTCATCAGCACCGAGCCACAGTTATTAACTGTTGTATGAATTATGATGGAGGTTCGGTGTCATAGAGTCAGTCGACATGCTCCAGCAGCGTCATTTAAACATGAAAACAAACATGCCCTTTGCTTTCAGAGATAAAGCCCTTCCACACCTGAGACTGTCAGAACAAATCACACCTCACATTCTCCACAGGTTTTTACCTGGGTGTCATAAGACACCGTGCCGTCACTGTCACCGCGCTGCTCGTGAAGCGACGGATACTCTACTCGCTGGTCGTGTAAAGAAGGGTACTGGATCCTCTGAGCCCATCTGTCGTGCTGTCTGGGGTAGTGGAGCCGCCGCCCTCGGTGGACGGACCGGTGTCCAGCACAGCACAGTCCCACCAACGTCCAGCACAGCAGGGTGTGCAGCAGAACCCGTCTGTGCCGACGTCCGTCCATAAAGCTATCTGACATTCCTGACGTCTAGTCTGCGTGAAATAACGCTGGGCTCTCCCCTGCTGCAGGCTCTTAAGCATAAAACGCACGACGCACAAAGAAGACACGCCTCATCTGCAACTGAGTCAGTCCGATCCGAGCCGGTGCAAGCACACACATGCAGGTGTTTACATGCTCCATCATTCCTTTGCCCTTTCCCTCTCATGTGCGCGTGTACACACACACACACACACACACACACACACACACACACTAGAGACTTATTCAGACAGTCAGGAGAGAGGAAACAACAAAACCCAATTTAATGTCAAGAAATAAGCTCTACCTGCTGCACTCGTCACTGAGCCCACACGGCAGCTGAAGCCGACCGACCTGGTGACATCACCAATAATCCAAGATGGTGGTTTGCTAGTCGATTTGATCAAACTCGATTCATTCATTCATCTTCTCCCACTTGCTCCACTTACGGACCCCATTCCCATCTGTCAGGGCCACGTGAAGGACGGACGACCATTCACACTCACATTCACACCTGCAGTGACCAATTAACATTAATACTATTCATATTTGGAGGAGGGCGAACCAGGGACCTGCTAAGCACTGCCCAACGTTAATCAAACTTATTTTAATTCTCATTTTAATTTGCTCACGGGGTCTGGTGTTTCAAGTCCTCTGTAAAGTTCTTCTACCTGTTTACATGATCGGAAGTATGATGGTTGTTTAACCAGTTGAGACAGCAGAGGATCTGGATTGACCTTTCACACATCCTCCACACAGGATAGAAGCTGGTATGACACACACACACACACACCTACCTAGTGTTTCCTAGGTTTACAGCCTTGGGGGCAGAACTCCCCCATGCACCGTTTAGTTTGTTTAATGAAGGAAACATAGGAAAGGGTGTTAAATGATTGTTGTGACGTGGTGCTTTGTAGGAAATAAAAAGAAAATGTTCCGAAAATGTGCAAAATATCAAGTCAACGTGAAGCAATAGATTGGAGTTTTCTCACGTCGTTGACATTGACCCCGGTCAACAAGGACAGTTGAGAAAACTCAAAAATCAATTGCATCACGTTGACTTGATACTTTTTTTTTAAACTTTAGGGGAAACACTGAATATATCGTGTCGCGTTGACCTGTTGTTAGAATATGAACTCTAAGGCTGGCTCAGAGCAGATCGGCGAGCCCGGATGTCGAACACCGGTTTAAAACACCGTAGATTCAGTTCAACCATTATTCTGTGCTGCACTCTTATATATTCTTCTAAAATTTCCCCCTGTGCATGAAACGCTCCGTGTCTCATGTGTGTCTGAGTGGTTTGTGCAAGCAGGTGTGACTGAGAGGGAAGTCAGACGTCTTCAGACAACCAACTCACACCTGAATCACGACAGCAAACACACGACAGACGGATCGAGGTGTGTCGGCTCCTGACACACGTGGCTCAGGTTTATGAGTAACAGCGGACACACCCTGGGGTGAGGCGTCGTGTCACAGAGCCTTTGGCCCCATATTCAACTTCTGTCCACACACACACACACACACACACCACACACAACCATAAAAAAAGCTGTTTGTCTAAAAAAAAAAAAATCCATCTGTTTGTTTTTTGATCACAACCATCGATGGACATCAACCGCACGCATGTCGATCTGAGGCAGAGTCCCACTGAGTCTGTGAATAAGATAAAACCGTTCCTTAGCAACGGGGGGCAGAGTGTTTGCACAATGTTTCTGTGTGCCAGTGATTGTAGCTGTCTAATCAGTAATCTTATGTCTGCGTGACTGCGCATCACATCCCACCCCGAGGCTACTCTTTTTGGCTGCAGCTCTCCGGGCGGTATTTTCCAGTACATTCCAACCAAGTCTCCTCAGCTGGTGAATTTTTCCTCTAGGGAAAGGGTGTGGTAGGGGGTGCAGGCGTGCCAGGACAGACTTGCAAACAACGAGGAGGAGTTCCGACTCCTCAAAGTTGTCAAGACGGCAGTCACATGACAAAAGTACCGCCGAGCTCTTGTTCAGTGCAGGTTTGTTTCACAGGCTGTGGGTGCACGTCTGTCCACACGGAGACAGAACCGATCTAGACATAGTAGGAAAAGACGTGGAGCATGTGGCGGAGACAAAAACAGGAAGAAGAAGAAGATGGAGCTGGAAAGAGACAAAAAGACACTGGATCCGCCATCGGTGTTGTGGGCGGGGTTAGTGGATGGGGTTAAGGGAGAGGCGGGGCTATGATGTCATCACCTCAGGAAAGACGTGCAGCCAAATGAGTTCACATCCAGTTTCAGACACAGTACGTGTTGTTTGTACTGTGAACCGAGGAGAGGATGTGTGTCTCTGTGTCTCTTGTGACGGGACACTTTCATTCCAGGCTCACATCAACTACGTCACCTGGCGGACAATTCTTCAACGAAACACCCCCGACCATCACTCCCAGTCGACGGTGCTGCAAACCGACAGACCACTGGCTGGTCACGTCATCCCCCGCTCCTGGTCAGCTGATCACTTTCTGCGTCAGCCATAACATTCAGGCCGTCCATAAACGTCTGCGCATCAACTCGGAGGTCTTCTTATGCCGTCCGCCTCATTTAAGGTCGCAGCGACTATCGGATTTATCGATTAATCGCGTTTGTGAAAGTCACAATGATCGTTTCATAAGGATTTTAATAATCGCGATACATGTGGTGATGTGATCGAGGTAATGAATTCTTATTGAACACCACAAAGGACGAACGACGCCGCAAATTCACAGACACACACGCTTTGTCAAGGCAAGAGAGAGAGAGAGAGAGAGAGAGAGAGAGAGAGAGAGTGGTGGAGGAGGGGGCGGAGCCAGAGGAGGGGCGGGGCTGAGCTGCAGCGTCTCTCTCTCTCTCTGACTCACAATATTGGAGTCTTAAATTAACATTAAACGCATGTGTGTTCAGTGTTTGCAGAGCCTGAGCAATGTTTGAGTGAAAAAAAAGGAAATAACAAAACCAACTTCTCCTCGTTTCCCTCCATATTATAAATAATCGTGACAGTTGGGATTATTTCCTTGACAATAATCACACCTGGGCTCTCTCTCTCTCCAACTTCAAATGGAATCAAACCTGCTCCAATGAACCCCCTGAGTAAACACAGTTTAACCTTCATGAAAGGAGTAGATCTGACACCACAAAGGTCGATCTAATTGAATAGCTCTGGTGTCACAGGAAAGGGAACACTTGTGAGACTTGTTCAGATTCAGTGTAAATATCAGTGTACTTGTTCCTGGTAAAGAGTGAATGTGCAAATCAAAGACGTCACTCTTCATCACTGACAAGCCCTTTGGAACGATGCACCTGCAGCTCTAGGTCAAATCTCAGCAAAATATTTGGAATCCTATCTGCTCTTGTGGCACAAGTTCTGCTGTTGAATTGGATCTACAACATGACTATATGCTTTCGTGAACGGTGCATAAGTCATTGTGTACTCCAGTTGGGGGACTCTGGGGCTTAGAGGGTTAATCCAAGTGCATTTCCACTTAATTTGGTCTCGTATGGTGACCATGTTAAATAAAATAAATGTTCATTAATATTACTATTATTTATGGAAATCAGCACGAGCCAGTAGTTGTTGGGTGAATCTCACCTCACAGGAGTCTCCGGTGTACTGGGGGGGGCAGGAGCATTCCTCCACAAGGTTCCCTGGAGCTCCGGTTCCTGTGTCGGTCGCCTCCTCCAAGCCCACCTCTCCTAACCCGAGTCGCTGGCTCTGGGGGACGTACGGGGCTCGGACCCTCAGACCTTCCAGACCAGCCAGGACCATCATCAGCTCCTCTCTTGACACGGGCCGGTTGGTACCAGCATGGCGCCAGTTGCCCTGGAAACGACAAATAAATTAGTCGGGGAAAGATGTCAGACTTAAGAGGCTGTTGGGAAAAAAAAATATTTATTAGAATGTAAACGGAATTGTTTTTTTATACATTATATATATATGTGTGTGTGTGTGTGTGTGTGTGTGTGTGTGTGTGTGTGTATTTATATATGGTTCTGGCAACGTCATTAATAGAAAACAATGGATTTTGTTGCTTAGTGGAAAATAGTGGGAACAGTTGATTATATTTCATGAAATGAATGAACCCAGAATGAAATCAATGTATTTTTTAAGGGGGGGTCTTCACCTCCACAAGTTGAACTCTGCCCTCATACAATCTGTCTGGATCCCGGTCTTGTTGGGCCACGTGGATCAGGGTCATCCCATGGCCCTGGGGTGGGGGGAAAGGGATATTTACAGGAAATGACACCGCAAGCTGGAAATCCGGACGTCAGCTGTGGATGAACGTACAGTCAGCAGGACGTCGGCTCGTCCGCCTCTCGGATTCATCATGTCACGTGGGACGCCGACGGCTTTCGACTGATAGGTGAGGAAACCGCCGTACGATGAAACCTTGGCGAGCCAGAGAAACACGTGTCAGCAGGAGACCGGAAGAAGAAAACACGTTTACATTTGAAAGAATCTTATTATTAATGATAAAAAGTCTGTTTATTATTTTAATAAATGCCCTGAGCTGCCCTAATAGTACAAATATGTTCATTTCACAGACAAACACTCGCTTCCACCCAAAAGCCAATCAAATTGTGACACACTAACAGCCAATCAGTGGACCGGTTGAGACAAGTGAAAGAATAACGTGTTAACAGCTCAGCAATTTTACAAATCTGGCAAAAAATGTGGTTAAATTCCAACGTGTATCGCCTGATAACAAGACGAGCGTCATTCCATGTCCATCACTAATGTGTTTTGCATCCGTCCGTCTCTCGACTCACCCGGTCTCCCAGGTAGGACGCTGGTGCCACCCAGTGTAGAAGCTGAAGCGTGGGAGGAAGCTCGCGGACGTCTGCGACCACAGTGTTACTGGCTGCGTTCAGAACAGACACCACCTCGTGCTGGTCGGGGCTTTCCAGACGCCAGCCGCGCATCTCAACAAACTGAAAGTCGAACACAGGTAAACGGACTGTGAAGCTCAGTGCGGCTTAATAATGTGAGTTAGGTTGGTGGAAATGAATGAATGAGTCAGTCAATACACACGTGATAAAAAAATGTAAATAATGAGATACAGCTGTACAAGTGCATCATGAAAGTTTCATTTCTTCCAGCAATTTAATTCAAACAGCGCAACTGTTCATATACTTTAACTGAAATGTTAAAGTCTTTTTTGCTGTAATTATGATAAATGTGACATACAGCTCATGACATTCAAATATCCAGTTACCTCACAAATTTAAGATTTATGGTATTTAAACTGAATAATTAGTGGTTTACTCAAACCTGAATCAAAGTATTGTCTTGTCAAAGTATTTAGACACGGAGCTGTAGGTGTCGATTATGGACATTAAAACAGAAACAATCTTGACCAAAACGACTGATGATGTTTTCCTTGATATTCAGAGACACACCTGTATATATGAAATGTCTGTGTAAATAATAAGAATAATACATTTTATTTCCAAAAAGGTCACCTTACCAAATATGTCAAAGCCCATAAATAAATAAATAACACTGATAAGAATACATTACTAACCACAATCAAATTATAATTTTTTTATTCTTTAAATGAAAATGTATTATTTTATTATTTTTCTCTTGAAATGATTAAAACTTTTTTTTTATAAGACAAGTGTATTTTATAAGCCCTTATTGGGTTTCCAGTCTCATCTGTATATCTCTCTTCGTGTGTATTTTGTTTTAATCGTGCAAACGTGCAAAGTCATATTAATAATAATAATGGATGAAGAGGATAAATATGTCCACTCCTGACTGTCCACTATGTCCACTATGTCCACGACAGAGTGAACGTGTGTGTTCCGTTGATAGTCGGGGATGTGCCGTTCTCATCAAGCACACGTACCTTCCCCCTGCGTTTGCTGGAGCTCCGACACTGGTCCGCAGCTCCGAAGCAGAAGCAGCTGGTGCAGCCGCGGGGGTTGGAGGGGTCCAAGTAGAAGGAACCCTGGCGACATGTGTCACACCGGCTGCCGGCCACGTTTCTCTACGCGATGATGAGGTCAGAGCAGAGAGGTGAACGTGGACGTGAACGCCTCCGTCACACGTCGGCTGAGGTCGACTCACCTTGCACAGACACGCCCCCGTGTCCGGGTGACACACGTCTGCTGTGACCCCCCCTCCGTTACAGGCACACGGCACGCAGTCAGGGAAGCGGTAATAACCTGCAGCGCAACGGTCGCACTGACGGCCGCCGATCCTCGGCTTGCAACTACACAGAAGTACACAGGCAAGTTCTTTAGTCCAAATGTGTGTGTGTGAGTGTGTGAGTGTGTGTGTGTTTCATTAGCAGACAAGTGTGTGTGCTGTTCAATCCCTGCTGCCTTTCTCTCTCTCTCTGTCTGTAACATATAATACACTTTATTTGTATATCACCTATCATACAGATATGAAGCTCAATAAAACATTAAAACAAGGAAATGACAAATATTCAAACAAATGTAAACAGTAATACCTTGAAGTATTACAACAAAGCTAAATAAATTGCTTATCCCACTTAACGTCCATTCCTGTCTCTGTTGTTAATTGTATTGATGCTGTTTTTAAATGTGTTCTGGTGTTTAAATTTAAATGTGACGTGTACGGTGACATTGAGTGCCAAGAAAGGCCTTTAATTTATTATTATGATTATTATTATTAATATTAAAAGGCTAAATGAATAAAATAGTATCGTGTGTCACTCTCTCTTTGGCTCTGTTTCAACCCAGCTGGTCGAGGCAGAAGGCCATCCACATGTAGTCTTGGATCTGCTCACATCTGTTCATCTGTTTTTTTTTTTTCCTTCTGCCGCCATCGCTGCTGTTGGTTTCTGTGTGTCATGTCATTCTCAACAGTTTCAGGTCACGGTCAACGCTGGCAGAACCAGTCACATCACGTGGCGAGTTGAAGAAGAAGTCACCTGCACTGTCCGGTGACGCGGTGGCAGTCAGGCCCGGCGTCGGCTCTGATGCCGTTGGACGAACATCCGCAGCCCTCGCAGCCCAGCAGGGGGTGGAAGCTGAACGTCTGGTTCTGACACACGTCACAGGTGGGTCGGACGGTCTGAGGAGGGCAGATGCAGCGTCCGGTCACCTCGTCACACAGTCTGCGGCCGCACTCACACGCTGCGGAGGGACGGAGACGGTCATGTCATTGGTTTGTGAGTCTATTCTGTACTTAACAATCCCTGCAGGGAAATGTGTGTTACAGTGGACCAAGAATAAGAATATATGATAGCAGGAAACAGACCAATTTAAAAAAAGTAAAAAAAAACCTTATTGTTGTTGTTTTTTGAAAACCCTTGTACTGACCGAGCCTTGTTTTTATTTTAGAAGCCCAGTTTTTCTGATTGTATTTTTTTATTGCATTGTTTGATATTGTATTTGTATTTTTTCTGTTCAGGAATGGAAGTAAATTTAACACAGACTCAAGAATATAGAATAAATACTATAATGAATAAAAACATACTGTTGTTCCACATATTGATGAAGATATTGATGTGCTTTACCATTTGTAGTAAAACAATAAATTCAAGAGCATCTACATACTGGTGAAACACAAAAAAATGATTTTGGTACTTAGCAGTGCTGCTCATTTAGAGCAGCTGTGGCACCTGACCCTGACCCTGGGTGGGGGTCTGACACACTGTTCAACACTGAAACATGTAGAACAAATACACGATGTGGACGTGGATGTGGACGTGTCCTCACGTCTGCAGTGCGGGAAGCCGTAGTATCCCACGGAGCACTTGGTGCACTGCCGCCCGATGACGTGCTGTCTGCAGGGACACTGTCCTCCGGCCGGGTCGCACGTCGTCCCCGTGGAACCGGCTCGGTCGCAATCACAAGGCAGCGCTCCGTCGTTGTAAGCGGCTGCGAGCGAACGAGCGGAGTCTCTGCAGAACTGGGGAGACGTCGTACTGCTGAGCAGCAGAAACAGCAGACGAGTGAGTTACTACTCAGCCATCGACAAACCGGTGCTCAGCGACGTCACCTTTGGTACCTACTCAATATAGAAACCCTCCCCTCGGCACCGCTCCAGGAAAACGGACGACTTGTCCAGAGGCTTCTCCATCAGGAGGTCGGGGGTGTAACTGCTGTCAGGAAGCAGCATGATGTAATCCTGCAAGAGCAGAGAGGAAAATATACTACTGACACACAGAGAGATGGAGGAAATAGAATCAGTTACACTGAACTGTGATTGAATTACAACACCTAAACAACATCTAAGACTAAATTACTGAGACTCTGATTACTGATGTGACTATTCATGAGGATCAGTATCTGCAAAAATCTCCTCTATGTGTCTAAACCTCCTCTTAAACACTAATTGGTTAAATGAACTATATCAACAGTGAAATTCACCATGTTTCACATCTCAGAAAACAGTATATGAAAGATGAATAACTGTGGAACCTGTTCTTATTTCTTATTATTTTCATAGTTATTATTCTCCTTTGTCATCTATCTATCTGTCTATTTCTGTTTTTATTGTAACATGTTGTTCCTTTGTAAGCACGTATTGTTTTGTTTGTATCTGAGGGGTTTTGCTACAAAAATGTAGGTAATAAAGAAATAAATGATGAAAGTGGATTGTAGGTGTCATGAACGTCAGCCGAGCAGCGTCAGATGTCGGAAGCTTCCAGAAGCTGTATTAAAGCTGGGTGGGGGGGGGGCACACTACCCTCACTGTTCTCGTTGATGGGGGCACCTCCGCCTGCCAGGTCAGGTCTTATCCAAACATCTCACCAGGCTCACAAATATCTCACTGAGTCCTCTGAGTTTCGTGTTTTTTTAATCCTTCTCAAATTTAATTAAACCAGAGGTTCTCAAACTGAGGTTCTCAAACTGAGGTTCTCAAACTGAGGTCCGTGGACTGCGAAAAGATTTACAATAAATACAAATCGACAGTTACCCCTTTACAAGACACTACGGACATGTTGCATTCCCCATTAGGGGATATCCAAAGTTTGTTCCTTTTTTTTCCTTTTTCAAAAATGTCTCTTTTTTGGTTCAAAGTCAATGAATTTACC
>CAAKHB010002743.1:39565-50461 GCA_901007665.1 Aeoliscus strigatus
CCTCATCACAGTCCACTGACACAGAGCCGCCCACGTCACACTGACAGGCTACAGAGGAGAGGGGTTTTAGGATGGATGATGGAGGGATGATAGATGTTGGATGGATGATGGATGGATGACAGAGAGATGATGGATGGATGTAGGGATGGATGGATGATGTTGATGGATGATGGATGTAGGGATGTATGATGGATGGATGGATGAGGGATGGATGATGTTGATGGATGTAGGGATGGATGATGGATGGATGGATGATAGATGGATGGATGGATGAATGGATGGATGATGGATGGATGGATGACAGAGGGATGATAGATGATGATGTTGATGGATGGATGATGGATGTAGGGATGTATGATGATGGATGGATGATGTTGATGGATGATGGATATATGATGGATGTAGGGATGTATGATAGACGGATGGATGGATGATGGAGGGATGATAGATGGATGGATGGACGCATGGAGGGATGATAGATGGATGGATGGACACATGGAGGGATGATGGATGGATGATGTTGAATGATGGATGGATGATGGACGTAGGGATGATGATGGATGGATGGTGGATGGATGATGTTGGATGGATGATGGATGGATGGATGAATGATAGATGGATGGATGATAGATGGATGGATGGATGATGGAGGGATGATAGATGGATAATGTTGAATGATGGATGAATGGATGATGTTGGATGGATGATGGATGGATGGATGATGGAGGGATGATAGATGGATGAAGTTGGATGGATGACGGATGGAGGGATGTATGATGGATGGATGGATGATGTTGGGTGGATGATGGATGGATGGATGAATGATAGATGGATGGATGGATGATGGAGGGATGATAGATGGATTGATGGATGGATGGAGGGATGATAGATGGATGATGTTGGATGATGGATGGATGATGGATGGATGATGTTGGCTGGATGGATGATGTTGGATGGATTATGGATGTAGGGATGGATGATGTTGGATGGATGATGTATGTAGGGATGGATGATGGATGGATGTTGGATGGATGGATGATGTTGGTTGGATGTTGGATGGATGGATGATGGATGTAGGGATGGATGATGGATGGATGGATGATGTTGGATGGATGATGACTGTAGGGATGGATGATATATGTAGGGATGGATGATGGATGATGTTGGATGGATGATGACTGTAGGGATGGATGATGTTGGAAGGATGATGTATGTAGGGATGGATGATGGATGGATGGATGATGTTGGATGGATGATGGATGGATGGGTGTACTCTCGTCTTCATCTCACCCCGACAGCCGAAGTAGTTGTGTTTCTGCAGCAGGAAGTTTCCGTGTTGACACGAGTCACATGCTCGTCCACACACACGCCGTTTGCAGTGACACTGTCCACTGATCTGAACGTAGACAACCAGGAGAACACATGGATCAGCTGGGATCGTCCACACGTGAGTGGGCCGGCGGTGACACCAACCGTCTACCTGTTCACACTCCCCGACGCCGCTCAGGGTTCCTCTCAGATCACAGCGGCACGCTGGTGACAGGCGAGAAGACAGACAACGAGTGTTAGGATGTGATGGCGGTGATCTGTGGTGAATAGACTCTGATTACAGGATGTTTCATGGGTGAACGCACAGATCTGCAGCGATCTAAACACACACACACACACATACACACACACACACACACACAGGTCAAGAGGAGATCTGCAGCTGTTTCAGTCCAGTGGAAAGAAAGCGTCCTTTACGTCCGTCTGCAGGTAAAAACAGATATTTTCTTCTCCCCTTGTTGCAGTAACATTCCTGCAGGAGCAGCTGAAACATTAGACAGGAGTCTGAACAAAGGCCGACCTGTTCCCTCGCTGGGGGCTTCTTCCCATACGAAGGGTGTCGCTGCTTTTTGACGACATCCGGGGGGAATGAATGCAATATATCAAAGGAAAAAAAAGTGCACTGACAACAGCAGGGGATAAAAACATTCACAGTTTCATTCTGGAATGTTCAGGCGTGATATAGTTTTTCGTCATGCCAGTTCAAATCAAATGTAAATCAATTTCCAGAGCTCAGGATGTGATCGCTTCTGATTTTGACTACTAACATGGGTTCAGAGGTGCCAGCATTTTAAAGTTGGACTGTTTTTAAGGGTTCTAGTTCTAGTTTGCTTTTAATCCAACTTTTAATGTGTTCTAGTCTCTTTTTGTTGTAAAGCTTTGAGCTACATGTGTGGTTTGAAAGGTGCCGCACAAATCTATCATCATCATTACAATCCAGATGATGATGATGATTACTACTACTATTACTACTACTACTACTACAACATGTTTTTTTAAAAATGCAAACAACTCCATGTTTTAATAATATATTTGAATCCCTTATATGCACATACAAGGTATCCTTAAACTAACATTGACGTTTCTTCTGACAGTTGATTGACAGAAATCACTCACAAGTTCATTGTGCCAGCGGGCAAGTACTGGTTCATCAACAGGTAGGAGTGCGGAGGGGGGCCAAGAACACAGATGGGATCATTTGTTTGTTTTCATGTGTTATACAAGCCCTCACTTGCGTCAGGTGCTTGTTTTGCTCGTCAAATGTCCCGTTGTTGTTTAATGTTGCCAATGTTGTGGTGTTGTGGTGTGGATGGATGTTACAAAAGTTAACCACGGCTGCCAGCCAATCAGAAAAGAGCATTCACCTGGTCCATGGTATAATGACCAGTAAAACAAGGGATCAGTTGATACTCTCCATTTCCATTTGACGCCACTTACAAAAGGCAGAAACGGTTTCCACTCACCTGTGCAGCCCCCAGGGTTGTTTGCTGACAGGTTCCAGTGCAGCGGTTTACACTTGTCGCACAAAGTTCCTTCTGTGTTCGCTAAACAACGGCACAAACCCTGAAAGCGCAGATCATTAATGGGTGAATGAAATACGCTTCGGCCGGGATAACCAACAGGAAGACTGAAATCAGTCGACAAGCTGCCAGATTTGGGAATGACAGGAAGCTTAAAACGGATTCTTACAAACATAGGAGATCCCAAAATGAAACATGAAAATGACTTTCCTGAGACCCTGAAATGGTCCGTCCTCTTCAGAATGGAAGGAAGTCGCTTTGTTTTTAGATTCATTACATTAGAGGGGAAAACTACCGAAGCTCTAAAGGGTCATGGATTCTTTTTTCCCTGTTTCCTCCCTTTGGGAAAAAACAAAACAAAATATTCTATTTATATGGCCCACATTACAAACTATGCTGCTTCAATCAGCTCAGTGTCCTCTGGCCATTAATGTGTTTGAGGAAAGTAATCAAAATAAGGACACACATGCAAAAAAAACAAAATGTTGAAACTAAAACAACAATGATTTCTGAATAAACACAATTTGATCAAGTTCAGACTGAACACGCCGGTTTATTTTCTAATTATTTTCTATTCAATCAAAAAAATAAGCAGTTTATTTATGCTAATTTATTTATGCTAATAATTTTACTGTGTGAGTTATTGTGTGTGTGTGTGTGTGTGTGTGTATATACAATATATATATATACACTAACACACACACACACACAGAAATAAAATAGAAAAATAAATGAGGAGCTTTGAGTACACAGAGAGAAAGTGAGGTGAACCTTGTAGTTTATCATCGTACCGTTTGAGGGTCGGCGATCTCGGTTCCTGCTCGGTCACACTGACTGATGGCGGCTGCAAGCACAGTATGAAAACACTTCGGGTCAGTAAAGTCTGATGAAACCCGACCCAAAATGAGTAGAAACCATTTGAACGACCAGTTATCAGGTGAGGTCTGAGGTTACCTGAGCACTGAGGGAACCTGAGTCCAGAGGCGCAGCGGTCACACTGCTGACCCACCACGCCGGGGAGACACAGGCACTGACCTGACACTGGGTTACAGCTGCCCCCATAGGAGCCGTCCTGAGAGCACTGACAGGCTGACGACAGGAGACAAAGGACATCGTCAGGCACCTCACACGTACCTATTTGTACTCCTCATATTCCTCAGGAATTAGACAGTACATATTCTGTAAATACGTTGTGCGAACAGGGTCAATTTGTAATGTCGCTTACACTGTCCCATTTTATTGTTTAACTGCATAGTTGTACTATATGTAGCTAATTGTAGTTTTCACTACAATTGCAATAGTTCTTTTTTTTTTTAACATCTGTTCCCAATTGCAGTTGCTGCTACAAACAAATTTCCCTTCGGGGGTTGTAAAGTATTCTGATTCTGATTTTTGTAGTACTCCGGCCCTCAGTCTTTACATGTGACTCTCAGTCATGGCAACTTCTGATTCCTTAGAAGGACTCATGTCGTCTGTTGTCTCAGTAATCAGTTTATAGCGTCGTACGGGATGGTGTGGGATAATGAGGACGTCTGCGTCACAGTGAGGCCATAAAAAGAGGCATGGGAAGACACAGTGAAACTCTCAGATCAGCGCCGGTCGTCCATTTGATGTAAACTTTGTATATTTCTTTCAGATGTTAACAGAGCAGAGAGGTCAGACTCACTCACCAGCACAGTCTGGGTATCCATAGTAACCTGGGGCACATTGGTCACACTCCTGCCCGCCATAGTTGGGAAGGCAAATACAATGACCGCTTGGACTGCAGACACGCTCGGTCACACCAGCCCCATCACAGACACAAGCTGCAGGAAGAAAGATCTTACAGCGCTTCACTTTGCACCCACAGTCGGTGTCATTTGTCCTATAAATAGTGCTAAGTGGCACTCGTGCACTGGAGTGCTTGTTTGAGACTCATTCTGCAAAAAAAAAAGAAACAGTCCCAGACTGACTGGATCTGACCTTCTTCCTGATGCCAAAGGTTTGTAGGACATTTTGTCGTCACCTCTCCACAAACTAACTCTCAAACTAACACCAGCTCTCGAGGTGTCACTTCTGTGTCTGCAGAGAAAATACAACCGTCTTACAGGTGATTGGTGCGCAGAGCCTGGTCTTGTAGTAGTTAGTGCGGTAACAAGAGCCGCTCACTTTCAGCTATTTGCTATTGCTTTAATTAAACAAAGAAAAACACTGAGAACGGGAGAAAGCTAAACAAGATTCAGTGCAGAGCAACAAAGACAAATAGACGCAGAAGGAGAAACGAACACGTCGGTGTAGGACGAACGAGTCTGTGTAGGACGAACGAGTCTGTGTAGGGAGAACGAGTCTGTGTAGGACGAACGAATCTGTGTAGGACAAACGAATCTGTGTAGGACGAACGAGTCTGTGTAGGACGAACGAATCTGTGTAGGACGAACGAATCTGTGTAGGACGAACGAATCTGTGTAGGATGAACGAGTCTGTGTAGGAAGAACGAATCTGTGTAGGACGAACGAGTCTGTGTAGGACCAACACGTCTGCGAAGGACGAACGAGTCCACATAGGACGTTTGCGTAGAATGAACCCGTAGACTAGTATTAAATCCAGCTTTTCTCTGCACACTCATGCGCCAGCTCTCATGACGATGACACAGGTTTTTCCTGCATCGGTGACAAAGACGCAGCATGTTGTGACATGAGCGTGTGTTTCTACAGTCCTCTCACCCCGGCAGTCTGGGAATGAATGGTGTCCTGGTCGACAGCGGTCACACCGCTGACCCTCCACACCTCTGCGGCACAGGCAGCGTCCGGAGGCATCACACACAGGGTACTCTGTCCCTCTGTGGTCACACACACACTCTGTGCATACACAAATACACAATGGAGCTAATTTAAACAAAGAGTCCTGCAATGAATGTTGAATCTTGATTATAAATGACCCCAAACAGCCAAACACGGACAAATACTTCCTTTAATCGGATTGTGGCACACAGAGCTAAACTGGAGCCGACAGCTTTGCCAAGCGTGGCCTGGTCAGGGTGTTTGTACAGAGTTGGCGCTCAACAGACCAGAGACACAACCACCGTTTAGCAGCTCTCAAACCAGCTTCATGGAATTCCTTCTGGCTGAGAGACGTGGTCTCTCATTGTCTCATCACTGAGACTGTCAAAGGTCTTTGCTATGACAGAAATTTCTGATAAATAATATGTCTCCCGGCTTGTACGGAGACCAGAAAAGGGAATGAAGGGCTTGCTAATAATAGACCAGCTGTCTCTCACAGTCCCGACTGAATATTACGATCATGAGAGGACAGAGACCCGCTTGACCTGAAGGCCCATCTGATGGATGTGATCCTCTACGGCTGTTGGACGAGAGCTACTGTCGCTGAGCATCAGACGCCCTCATTCCGATCAGATATCACAGCACGATTTAACAAGAGAGCAGGTTTAGACGAATTCGTTGTTTGGTTGTGTCACACCTTAATGAAAGGACTCTGCATTTGACAGATGTATGTCACAGAGTGACATACATCTGTGTTTAACACTCACTCACTGCTTGACTCACATTCACGGCTCCGTGACAGGAGACGGACATGCTACTAGCATAGCATTGCATTAGCATTGATTTCTACTGTTCAGTCTCAGGTACAAATCAGGAATCAGATGGTTTCGTGTCGTCCGGAGAACCAGAGCCACATGTAGACAGATGGAGGTTGTGGCAACGAGTGACAGATCGTCAACTGAAGGGGCGGGACCAACGGTTACAGGTCAAAATATCACTGCACAGAGCTACGACCAATCAGAACAAGGTGACGACATCAGAGAAACGAGTCGATGTCAGAGTTTGTTTTGGAGAAGAGTTTGATGGAGAGACGATAGAATGGAAACGATCCTTTGTTCTTTGAAAGAAACATTCAACTCGTTTCCTGTCGACACCAAAGACGATTCAAACGCTTCATCAGCAGCAGCCATCTTTGTTGTGTACAGAAAGACTGACGCCATCCTGTTAAGCCCCGCCCACAAACTCTGTACATGCCTCTGAGCCCACCTACACCCTGTGATTGGCCCAAACCTATTTCAATTTTTTTTAAAGCATTAAATTCCTTGGTGGAGGTAACTGCTGACAGCTCTGTTTACAGGATGACAAACGTGATCTGGTGTTTAGTCCTTCTTATATATGTACTCAAAGTTCCAAAGCAACTCGCAGATTTATTCTAGGACATTCAGATTTAAGATTCCACTCTCATGCAAGTTTAAGGTTTACTTTTAAACAAAACAAAAAATTAAAAAATAGTTTTAAAATATAAACCAAAAATGACGAGACGGCATAAAAAATAAAAAAAAATAAGAAGAAAATATTCTTTATCTTATGTTAGAAGAGTCATTGAGCCACATGTCCAAAACATTTAACTCGACAGAAAGGCCAAGTCAGCCAGAAGTATATGTGGGATACATTACCAGTATATAAAGATAAATGAATGCAAATGAGAAGAAGCAAAGAAAAACGTTAACACAGCCACAGTTCCCTGTTTGCACTACACATCAGGTGGAATCACACTCACGCTGGCAGCTGGGTGAGCCGAAATACCCTGCAGGGCAGGGAGTGGGCCCTGGACGCGGGAAAGAGGAAAGACATGAGCAAAAAAGAAAAGGGAAAGAGATGTTTGACAGTAAATACCAGTAATTTTTTGTTCTTTGCTTACCCACAATAGGTCCCGCAAGGGATCTGGTGGTCGTCTGGTCTTCAGGATATCCTGATTGAACATATGAGGAGAAAAGAATGGGATTAGTTAAATGTCAGGTGTCAACTTTGTTTCTATGTAAATAATCAAAGCTGTTCAACTCAACCAGTCCAGACTGAACAACGAATCAGGTGCAAGTCATGATAAGTTGATATGACAATAATCCACACGTCTGTGGAGTTGACCACTCTGTGTCAGTCAAATCAAAATGACGTCCAGAGGCCTCGTGAGAAAATAACAAGTCCCACGTCCATAAAGGCTAAAGGCTGCAGCAAGGTCACACCAAAACATAAAAATGTCCTGTAAAGACAGAAATATACTGGTAGAAACTCCAAATGTGACACTGACTCTGGGTGGATTTGTTTGGATGTAAACGTGTGACGGATCTGACGCGCATACATGGTTCAAACCCAAAGGAGAGAAACTCGTGTTAGTTCAGGTCACATTCAGCCCAATGTGATGTCTAGTGGCCAATAACAGAAACATAATCTATAAATAACAACAACTCATTTGTTTTAGCGCAAGTAAGTACTAGAACATTCTGAAAATGTTAACGATTCATGAAATGTCCCATTACGGAAATTTCCAAAGAAAAATAAGCGCAATTTCATCATTACTCTGCTTTGGTTTATCATTTACACATGTGTAGTTCAACTGACAGCACATCTACAAAGGAACAAAACATTTAGTGACAGGAATCTGCAACTGCAAAATATAGTATTTCCCTTCATGATTACAAAAAAACATGTTCAGATCTTGAATTATTTTAAATGAATTGTTCACCCATGCCCACGGGTGTGTAGTGATCCAGACCTGAACTGATTCACCGCTCAAACTGAAGAGGAGCTGTGAAGGGAGAGAAGAAGTAACTGATCTCTGGTTCTCAGTTATTAAACACTGGAACGGCAACTTTCTTTCTGTGAAAAAGTGGCAGTTGATGTTTCGTCTTAAAAAATTACTTTCCAGAGCCCAGGCTTGAGCCCTCTGGAGGGCCACTATCGACACCCCTGTTCCTTATGGAGTTCTCCAGCAGACTGTACAAGCAGTACCTTTTATCATCATTAATCATATTTTTGTACTTTCTCTCCAACTGTGCCACGTACAGACAGAAAAAATACTCACTCCCTTTTACATTGTTAAAATAACAACCCTCTCCCCACCCCCCCGCCAACCCTGAAGTTAAATGTTCCTTCTCTATGACTGAACATGTTCGTCAACTTTGCGCCGACCACAGCTGTGATGAGATGCTGCATCGGGAGAAAAAACCTTTTCTTCCTCATGTTCCCGGTTCCCCCACTGGCCAGTTACAGTCGGCGAATATCAGATTTACGTCTCGAACCAGTTGAAGTGAAAGCAGACTTACGGATGCACTGAGGGTAGAAATAGTATCCGTCTGCACAGCGATCACACCTCTCTCCAGCAAACTGCCGTTTGCAGACACACCGTCCAGACCCCATCTCACAGCCGCTGGTCGTGCGCTCGTCACACCTGCAGGCTGACGTGAGATTTTAGAAAAGAACATGATCATCAAGATAAAAATCAATGAAGGAAAATGAATGATCAAAATAAATACATTTACAAATATTTCCACATGTCAAAGGTCATAAAGACATGCTGACTCACGTATGCATCCGGTGGGCGACTCAGGAGGTTCTGCAAAGGGTCGGAAGAAACCCTCAAGGCATTTCTCACAGTTCACACCAGCAGTGTTGTGCTGAAAACGAGAAGAAAACACGTTGACCACTGGAAGACATTGTGTCCAGTGAATCTGCACTTTCTCTCTGCATCAGTTTGAATAATATACAGCTAGAACTGGTTATAAGACAACGTTGGTAGTTTTCAACCTGTGCAGAAACAAAATAAGTGTAATTGGTGATGTATTCAATACTTTTACATCCAATGTTTGGGAGCAACTAGCTACTTGTACATGTAACTGTTAATTACAAAATAAACTGTAATCGGTTAAAGTGAATGATGTTAATTATGTAAATATTCAGGATTACAGTTTTAATTACGTGTGAACAGTTGGTGCAAACTCCTGGTCCATATGTTTAATTATGTGAGTGAATGAATGTTAATAATGTTAATTCATATGTTTAGTGATTTTAAATCAGTTTGACGGTCGTCAGTGTTCATGCTGCTGGAAGTTCAAACACATGAAACATTTGAAACCGTTGACAACATTTATTCAACATTTAGAAAATCCAATTAAAAACTAGACATCATAGAGACTTTCTGGCAATAAACAACGATGGTTCACTGGGAGAATGTTGCCCTCGGCTCCTGACTGATGTGATGTCAGATGCCAATAAAAATCCAGGCACCAGTTAAACTTATTTCATGAGCCTGATATCTGAAGTAATTCTGTCAGCGTGATGAGAGGAAATAATGTGCAAAGAACTGAATTTGTTTGGTTACAGTCCTGTTTGCACAAGCTGCAGGACGAAACACATATGAAAAGCTCAACATTAAGATCCACATAGATTTGGTGGAATTCATACCTCCTCCCTGACAACCACACACACTCACACACACACAGGAATCAGTTTGGACTTGACATGTACTTCATACCTGGCAGTCGATGCACACGCCTCCTCCGTTGTACCTGCCGAAGGTGTCTAAACTTGCTCTCCTCCTTTCTACTTCTGGATCATAATAACAGTCAAAGGCGTGGGAGAAGCACTGGCAGGCTGAGGAGGAAATCCCCCCCCCCAATACACACACACACACACACACACACACTCACAGTTAGTCTATATCGAATTAACCCATTCATGTATTACAATTACAATTACAATTACTGTTATTATTAAGAGTGCGTCCATTGTTATTATGGATGGTCTTATAATAATAATTATTATTATTGTTGATATTGTTATTGTTGTTGTTATTTTTTTTAATTATTAAGCAGTGTTTTATTTTATTTTTGGTGTTCTGTCTTTTTATTACATTTTTTTAATAACATTGAAGGACTTACAGATTTAGTGATGTGTCCAGTGTACGTTTTAATTAGCGGTGCATGAAAGGGTTAAATTGCATCCATCTGTCCAGTATTTCAGCACCTTGAGGTGAGTGTGGTTGAATATGAAGCTGTGAAATCCAAACAAACTAGTTCATTCGTTTATGAAACAAGTGTTTCATAAATGTTTATGAATGGTTAGGGAACGGTTCCAGGCAGGAGAGAACTCATCAAGTCTTCTGCATTTCTTTCTCTGTTTTGGTGCCAGATAGAAGGTCACATTTCATGAGGAGGAGGGTGTGTGTGTGTGTGTGTGTGTGTGTGTGTGTGTGTGTGTGTGTGTGTGTGAGGGAGGAGGTATGAATTCCA
>CAAKHB010002743.1:50481-72232 GCA_901007665.1 Aeoliscus strigatus
ATGGTTAGGGAACGGTTCCAGGCAGGAGAGAACTCATCAAGTCTTCTGCATTTCTTTCTCTGTTTTGGTGCCAGAT
This sequence comes from Aeoliscus strigatus, assembly GCA_901007665.1. Classification (NCBI taxonomy): domain Eukaryota; kingdom Metazoa; phylum Chordata; class Actinopteri; order Syngnathiformes; family Centriscidae; genus Aeoliscus; species Aeoliscus strigatus. The sequence continues at coordinate 50,558 of CAAKHB010002743.1, forward strand.
AGAAGGTCACATTTCATGAGGAGGAGGGTGTGTGTGTGTGTGTGTGTGTGTGTGAGGTGGTGGTGGTGGTGGGGGGGGGGGGGGGGGGGGTCCTGTCAACAGTCCAAAGCAATTAGATTCCAGCTTACACAGGCTGTGCTGGCTGGCTGACTGGCTGGCCGATAACCTGATGTGGAGGACTTTGTGGCAGGCTGGCGGGGGCCTGCTGCTGCTGAGCCGGCTGACTAGCTGACTAAGCAGGCAAAAAAGCAGTAATCCTGCAGCGGGTTTTGTTGTTCATCACACACACACACACACTCCATATGAGGAATGTCCTCTCCTCTTCAGCGAAGCACTCGAACACACCATATGAGGGCATCGACAACAGGGCTGCACACGTCAGTTCTCCTCACGAGGTTAAACACCTGCAGTGGAACACTCAACATGTCCGTCTCAGACTCCGATCCGACTCAGAGGACCCTGAGTTCAGAATCCAAGACCACGGCGCACAGTACCCATCATCTTCTCATCGTTATTATGATGAGAGCATGTGCCATGAACTGACAGAGCGTCTCTGAGACTGACTGTGGGCTCTGCACAAACACACACACACACGCAAACACACACACACACGTTGGAAAACACACAAAAGGTCCTGTGGTCCAAAAATAGACGATGTGTTAATAGTCGTGTTCTTTTAACAGATTTATCGTCAGACTTGGTGTTGTCATGAGTGTGAACATCGTTGCGTTTCGTGTCCATTTCAATGACTTGTACACACTTGTACTTGTACACACATGTCGGAATTCCGTAAAAAGTGTTGGGGAGATATTAAAGGTCTTTACATACCCAAGAAACGCAAAGAAAAAAAATCAATGTATTTAATAGTTGTCTTCGTCATCTGGGCAGAACTTTTTTCTTGTGTGTCTGTGTGTGATTGGTCTGACATTGGATGTGTGCGTGGTTTATGTGAAAACTAGTTGTCCAATTAGGTTTCAGGTGAAATGTTTGAAACTAGCGCACAAACCTACTATGAAACCTTCTACTTTCACCTAGGAGTTACCGACTTGTACGCGGCTGTGGAAGTGGAACACGCCATAAACCGAAGGGGACGAGCAGCAGGGTGTATCAGCCTTGTACACTTACGCTGACACTCGTTGGGGCTGTCCACAGTCGCAGCGCGCCACGGCTTCTGGTTAAAGCCAGGGCAGCAGCGGTCACATGACTCACCACACGTGTTGTGCTGGCAGTCACACTGGAGTCTGCGGACGGGAGAAACAAACTCAACTGTGAGGACTTGATCCAACTTGTTCTTTTCATGGTCCCAAATCTGCTGTAAAATTTGTTTGTAACTCTAAGCATCCTTCAAGCCCGATTTCTGCTGACTCGGTGAGAAGAGCGCTGAGCAGCTTCTTACTGTGCCTGACGGAGGTGATGAGAGCAAAGTGGAGCTAACAGCTGAGCACTGGAGAACCCAAACACTGAGCTGAAGGTGTTGAAATGCTCCTGAGAGCTGACAGGAACTAACATTTGGGAGCAAATTCTCCAGTAAACTCTCTTAAAACTTTATAATGCATATTTGTTCACCTCTGTCTCTCAATATATAATAACAGTTATAGGAATAAGAATGAGGAGAAGAATCCTTGGTCATAATTTTAAATCAGTAGTGTACCTATGTTCAGTATATACTATACGCACGAGAATGTTAATGAATAGATTTGAACACATCGACATTTATTTATTTTTTATTCATTTTATTTATCACCAGAAAAATTTAATTTTTTTAAAAGTAGTGAAAGTTAAAAAACAAAGTCTTGTAATATATAAAACTGTAGGGTTGGAGTTTTAAATTTAATTTAATTTAAATGCATTTGCAGCATCACAATCCGTATTCATATGAAAAAATAATTGATATACCGTATATATATAATAAATCTCAGGCAGCTGCCCCCCCCCCCCACCTTTGCCTCTTTTTTCCACCTCTGGAAACACCTTGTACGAAACACTGATTTGACCCAGTTAATGAATAAACACATGAAGCAGCTTTACTACCTGCAGGTGAAGTTTTTACGAGTTCATACACAACAGGTCCCAGTCACTGAGTAACAGGAGGAGCTGCACGCTGCAGGTGACTCACCTCTGCTGGGATCCCTGGTGACGACCGCCACCACACACCTGAGCGTGGCCGTGACATACGCAGCGCCCGCCGACGCTGATGTCCTTGATACTGTAGTAGTACTGTCCACAAATACACACAACAAACCATCAGCAGTCGCAGTTGGATCACAGACCTCAGAGTCAAGTTCCTCGGCGGCAGCGCACACGCGCTGACACGTACACTCTGACCTGTGAGCTCCAACTGGCCTCACGCGACGAACGAGCACTTTATAATAACAGAGATGAAACGACCGCTGTCATCGCTGACTGATGTGTGTGTGCATGTTTTAAAAATGTCTCCTAGAGATTTACAGGGAGAGCGAAGGAAGGAAAGCCGAGTCTTTACTACTCAACACTGGTTAGTTCAATGACGTGTGCTCTGCAGAGCTCTGCAGAGCAAACTTGTACCAGATGTTTCCTTTTACCGACTTTGTATTACTATTGTGTTGGTTTTACTTAAAAACAGTTTGATCAGATTTGTATCATTATGTGAATATAATGCTATATAACCTTCCGCCGTAAGCCTGAGTAGGACACTGAGTAGGATACTGACATATGTTACTGAGTAGGATACTGACATATGGTAATGAGTAGGATACTGACATAGGTTACTGAGTAGGATACTGACATATGTTACTGAGTAGGATACTGACATAGGTCAATGAGTAGGATACTGACATATGTTACTGAGTAGGATACTGACATATGGTAATGAGTAGGATACTGACATAGGTTACTGAGTAGGATACTGACATATGTTACTGAGTAGGATACTGACATATGGTAATGAGTAGGATACTGACATAGGTTAATGAGTAGGACACTGACATATGTTACTGACTAGGATACTGACATAGGTTACCAAGTAGGATACTGACATATGTTAATAAGTAGGACACTGACATATGTTACTGAGTAGGATACTGACATATGTTACTGAGTAGGATACTGACATATGTTACTGAGTAGGATACTGACATATGTTACTGAGTAGGATACTGACATATGTTACTGAGTAGGATACTGACATATGTTACTGAGTAGGACACTGACATATGTTACTGAGTAGGATACTGACATAGGTCAATGAGTAGGATACTGACATATGTTACTGAGTAGGATACTGACATATGTTACTGAGTAGGATACTGACATAGGTTACTGAGTAGGATACTGACATATGTTACTGAGTAGGATACTGACATATGTTACTGAGTAGGATACTGACATAGGTTACTGAGTAGGATACTGACATATGTTACTGAGTAGGACACGGACATATGTTACTGAGTAGGACACTGACATAGGTTAATGAGTAGGACAATCATGTAAGATGTACTACCTGACAGCATGAGTATTATGAGTATGAGTAGTACAGAACTATGTATCTTTACTACTGTATGTATTTTGTAATTTTGCAACATTCCATGTGTTTATTTTTAAGGCTTGATACATGGATGTGTTATTCGATCAATAAAAAGTCAGCGTGATCCTAATCATGACATGAAGAAATGTAAAATACGAACATAGTTGCTTGTGTTTTAGATAGAAGGCAGATGTTCGTTGACAGATGTTTTGTGTGCAAGACTTCAAGTTGTGTGGAAAGCAGGAAGTACTACCTCCAAAAGAAACTACACATTTCTATGTACACAAATATTCTGCACCTGCAGCTCATGGAGCCGTCTCTTCCCAAGAATCTAACCTGTCGACAGGACAGACGTGTGTGTGTGTGTGTCAGCAGAAAGGAAGCTGGAGGTTTTTTCCCGTCTGCCAGCATGGCACCTTGGTGTGAGATAGCGCGGTTGATGCCTCACCCTGCGTGTAACAGTGGGGTCTCTCTGAGCCTTGGAGATGAGGTGACCGAGCAGCGTGTTGGTGCGGAGAAAGCGCAGGCGGATGTTGGTGGCCTTTGTAAAGTCTCGCAGCAGCGGTGAGTAGGTGAAGTTCTTGGATCCCGGCCGCCCGTTGATGATGGACACCACGACCTGGACATTTTGCACAGACTTTCTATTAGATACCGCACACAGAATCAGGTTTTCTAAGGCCTTGTTCTCACTGCCAGCCCCAAGTCCACTTGTCTGAACAGCACAAATCACATGAAGTCACATTTTTGCAAGTCGGCTCCAAACCACATGTGAACTGTTATTACACTGCGTCACCAGCACACCTACTGACGCCTGTGTGTCGTTACCATAGCAACCCATGCAGCTAGGTCAGCACAGAGCGCTGATGTGTGAACGCGACAATCCCCCTCCGATCACTGGCAAACAACAGTGTGGACAGTCGAGATTCAGTCATGAGAAGTCACAAACGACGGGCTGCAGAGTGAACGAGGCCCAAAAGACTCTGGGTGGTATCCGACCTCTCCGTTCTCCAACGGGACGATCCGGGAGTATTCTGTGGTGCACAGCTGGTCGTCATCGTTCACCACACGAGCGTTGGGCTGCTTTCTGAACCTTTCAATACATTCACGCTTTGAATCTGGAAAAAAAAGAAAAGAAAAAACAAAGAATGGACTTCCTCTACACAAAGTGTATTCAGAGTGTTTCATTGTGGCTTCTGTAAATTCATGAGTTCCACTCGCCGCACACAGAACATCATGTCAGAGACAGATTGTTTCAGCTGGAACTGAAGCGTCAAAAGTCTCATCAGGTCACTTTTATGTTCCAGCATTTCAGGTGTTTTACATGTTTTTATCCTTCATTATCCCTCCTTCATTCACCCTTTAAAAATAGAAGATACAGTCTTATACAACAGCATTTAATGTAAAATACAAACATATTTTCCTAAATTTGTAGGAAAAATCCCTGAAAACTTTTCTTTGATTTAGACAAATGTACTCGTGATTCAAGGAGCACTTCCAGTTTTAAGATATTTGCTTAACAATCCTTATTTAACCTTAATTTGATTTTTTGAGAAAAAGAAGGTATTTGTACCTGTTTCAGCATCAGGGTTAGAGACATTTCTGTTTTCTAGATAATGTGACTAAACATTTTAATGTTTTCTTGTTTAATTCTTCTGGTTTTTGCAGTGTGGTAACTGCGAGGGTTCGGCTCGGATCACACACACACACACCCTCACATTTTGGGGGGGTGGAAGTGGGACGACCAGTGCAGACTGAATATCACGTACGTGTGACACCCTATGAAAACATGTCGTATTTATACATCCTGTTGACGGGATGAGCTGTGTTATTTGTGTAAGTGCACAAGGAGATGAACACGCAAACACAATGAAAACAAAGCCGTTCGCACTGAGCTGCTGAAACACTGAGACTGATGAATCACAGCTGGGGCTCCTGCCCGGATATCAGACACCATAACGCAGATGCCGTGTCAGCAAACCTGGAGTGTGTAGTCAGGTGTGTGAGACGTTTATTGGCCAGGTTTTGATAGTACCGACTGCAAGAAGTCGCAGAAATGTACACAAATGAAAGAATGTAGTTTCAGTGCAAGAACGTTGTTTCAGTATTCAAATCATGCAACACGACATTGTTTACTTCTACTTACATGCAAAATACTGCCACGGTTCGTAGGTTCTCCCGTTGTCCACAGAGCGCTCCAGAACCCAGAGGTCAGGTCGAGGTGAGTTAGCAAACTTTATGATGACATACGCAACATGGAAAAGCTGAAAACGGAAGAAAAACAAAAAGAGATGGCTCAAGAGATAGGGTGGGGGGGGTGAAAGCCTCACATTTCCTGCACCTGCTCTATAATAGTCTTGTGACAGTCGGGGTGCAACATCGGCTTCCATACAGAATAAGAGACTTTAACGTGGATTTAGGCTTAGCGGTGAATAACCGTCGTGACTTCCTGTCTTTTTTCCTAATTGCAGCTTAACATTGTGCGTGGCAGCACAACAATGTACAGTCAATAAGAGCGGTGCAGGTGTGGCTGGTTGGTGGGAAGACGTCAGCTAAGCCCACATGATCCACGTCTGCTCCCTGAACACTCTATCTCCATCCCCCATCACAACCATACACGGGCAGAACATGAGGTCAGCGCTTTGTTTCTGACACTGAGCTCTGGCGCTCGCGTGGAGCTTTTTTTTTGTTGTTTTTTTGCAATCCACCAACATCAACAAGCCAACTTCAGCTTGATTGGAACATTGTGCCATGTGGAAGTCACTTGTGATTCATCTTTGTTACGTCTGGTATGAACATTGTCTGGAATTCTAACCCTCAACTTGCATTTTACAAAAAAAAAAAAAAAAAAAAAACCCTCACTTACACCTGACTGCCAACACTCTCAACACTAAACCTCAGTTCTCATCAATGATTATCAAAGATCCTGGTTATGGAACATTTGCCAGCATATTAAAGGGAATTCACCCTGTGGATTGAGGAGGATGATGAATTTATGACATCGTCTGCGACTTCGCCACAAGACATTTCCCTGGTGTGTCTCTGAGGAGGATGAGGGCAGGTTGACACTCGTCCAGCATCCTCCAGATGAAAACCCCAGCAGGCATCTGAAACCTCTGGCTTCTGTCTCTCCTCACACAGGCGGCTGTGCCAGCATATCAAAGCAAAACTCTCTAGAGTCATTGGACTGTGTCAGAAAAGGACCTGGTGACCCCCTGTTTTTTTCCCACCCCAACCCCCTGAGGTGAAGGCTGCAAGTTCAAGTGGCGCGGGCGTTGATGGATTTTGGGAGAGTTCAGAGGTCTGCTCGGTCTTGTCCTCCGAAAACAACAACAAACCCTGTTAGCGTGACCTGACACCTGACATCCATCGACATCGACTGAGCAAAGGTACAATCAGATCAATGGAAACTCTAACCATCGTCTACATCATCATGGATATACTATCAGTGGAAAATTCTCACAGGATGGAAGAAAAACAAGTTTCTAATGTAATTATTAAGAATTATTGTGTCAAGTTCATTTTTTTCATTTAACTGCCAAGCATGTGAAAATTGCCTTGTATATTTTTATTTGTATCCGTCAAAGGCCTCTGAGTCATATCATCCCAAATCATATCGTCTCATGTTTGATAAAGGCAAATTGTTGCCCCCACCCCAAAATAAACCCCACAATACGCTATCATAATGAAAGTTGATGAACTCCACCCGTATCTCACGGCTCGTTTTTAATCACACAGGAAAACGTGGAAATCTCTCAAACAGCCTCCATGATGACCTCGCTTTGAGCGGGGTGTGTCCTGAAACTAATCAGAGAGCACTTCCACCCGCATGCAACCGGACGGGCAAAGAGGCAAAGAAGCAGCAAACAACACGTCATCAGGTCGTCCTGCTAAAAACAGAAACAAAGCTCTGCAGAGGAGCTGAGTCGCTCGCCCACCAGCAATTTGCTGCTGGGGGACGAGGGGGGGGGGGGTTCAGTTCACATGCGGTGACGTTACCGTGGGGAGGCCAGGAGAGAGGAGGCAGAGGAAGGGTAATGAGGGGAGAGGGCGGCCAGAGACGTGCTGGCTGGCATGCAGACCCCTCTCAGATTCCAAACATAGCGCCACATTCCCAGTCACTCCTAATGCCCCCCCAGGCTGAGCGTCGCTGCTTTCAGGAATCTGTCAATGCCACAGCCGTGAAAATCTGCTCTGATAGATCCAGATCTGATGCAGATCACAACCGGTCAGTTTGTTCAAGAAGAACAAACCTTCATCGATCAGGAATAATTGTGTCTGCTCCAGTTCTGGTCGACTAGATGACCGGCTCTTCAATTCAATTTGACGTCAGCAAAGAGAGACAACAGTCCAGTGTGTCCGGTTTCCTGACACTAAATCAAAGTTTTAAAAGAGTTTAGAATGTAGCTCGGGTGCTTGACTTGAAAAAAGAATGGAATCATCCTCACAATATCTGCCAGAAAAATCTCAGTTGGATTTTCTTCCCCTCCACCGTTGTATTTATTTCAACCCTGGAGAACCAGAACCACAGAAAGATGGAGGTTCTCCAACGGAGGCAGCTCAACACACCACTGCACTCTATTGGATAACACTAATACCAATCAGCCAATCAGAGGAGAGAACAAGGTGACGTCATCAGAGAAACAATGTCACAGTTTGTTTTGGACAAGAGTGGAAGAGTTTGATGGAAACGATCCTTTGTTCTGTGAGAGAAACGTCCAACTCGTCTCCTGTCGACCCCAAAGACGATTCAAACCCTTCATCAGCAGCGGCCATCTTTGTTGTGGACAGAACCACTGTGGCACTGTGTCTCTTGGCACGTCATTGCTCCGTTTCAGTCTCTCCAACCGCGTCCTGCCCGTCCAAACACATCTCGAAGTACGTCCAGCGGACACAGACATGAACCACACTGACAGGTTGGTGTCCTCCTCAGCCCCTCCCTGCATCTGCAGGTCTGGAGTTAGATGGGGGGTGGCGTCATACCAGGAGGTTTAGAGTCAGAGGCTGTGGGTGGGTGTCGAAAAAAGGTCAGAGGTCAAAGCTGTGACAGATACACTTCACAAATACCTGACCCTTGACCCCTGTATCCCTGTCACATTTACAAAGTGTAAAGTATCCAGACGTCCTCTGACCTGACAACACAACCGAGTCCTTTAAGAACATTTTCACAGCAGCACACTGACATTTTCGTCTTCTCACCGAACTGGTAGCGACGTGCGAAGGCATTAAGACACACGCTCACGTCATTAGTCAAACTGCGTGCACAGCGTGTGTGTTGTGTCTGGATTATTGACCTGTGTGTGTGTGTGTGTGTGTCCGTGTGTGTAATAAATCTGCAGTGTAACACGTTAACGGCTGCAGCCCTGCAACATGATTTCCGGCCTCCACCTGGTAACAGAGCAGTCTGAGTGTGACTCGTCATCTGCGGTCGTTCAGTGAAGTGGACTGAACAATGTCAGAATTTGTCACAGATTTCTCTGAGTTAGAAACTTCTGAGAACCATTTCATGTCGTTAAATCAAAAATCACAATTTAAAAGAACCCAAACGGTCAATTGTGAATATCTGGATTTAAACTGAGAGCGAATTAAATAACATATCTGAAAACTGACGCTTCATAAATCATTCTGACGTTGTCCACGCTCTAAGATCAGGCGTCATGGAGGACATGACGTATTAACCAATCAGAGGGGACATTAGGCCTCAGTGCTCAGTTGCTGGTAACAAGCGTTTGTTTCAACTGCAGAATTATCAGTTCACGTACAGTGACAAAGCAAATGTCTTTAAAGTTCCATATATTTGAATTCAGCTCATCAGTGACACTGAAAAGATTTCTGCAGAGTTTTCTTCACGTCAAGAGGAACAAACTCAGGCTTCACATTAAATCTGCTTTGTGGAACAGATTCCCAGGTAACTCTGGAAGTTAACTGGGAATGCTGCTACGGTGCAGTGGTGCGTGGAATGCTGCAGAAGAGCGTGCACCTGTTCATCTTTTTTTCTGACCCACCACGTTGTGATGAAACTGGACGTTACGTCTCCACGGGTCGTAACTTTGTGTTGAGCTGTTCAATGTTCCATGCTGATATCGAAGCTTGGCGCTAATTGAAATACAAATAATCGAAAATCACATCTGTCTCAAATCAGTCAGCTCACTGCAAACATCAAAAGTATATTTGTCTAATTTCTGGTCAAAATGTCAATGTTCTAGTGAAAAAATCTCTTTACACTTAAGATAACCTGAAGTAAGTAGTTTTTAGACAATCTTCACTTATGTCAAGCAAAAGTAAAAAAGCTTGAAATAAGTAAATATGTCTAAAAAAAAGTGACTTTTTCATGCTACATCTTATTTTAAGTGTAAATTTCATGCTAGAAATGAGACATTCTGACAAGAAACAAGACAAATACTTTGAGTTTTTTCACTCCTACATCACTCAACTCGTGTTCACGTTATCTGTTCAACCTTCTACTACTGCATTCTAGAATATTCAAGTATATTTTCAACAAGACACAGAATATTTTAATCCCAACGTCCCAGCCAAAAGGCACCAGCACTAAATCTTCGCTGAGATCACGGTCCTGATGGACACGAGCCATCTGAGCTCCTGAGCCGGTCTGATGTGAGATGAAAAGAATGCAACTCAACGCAGAGGAGGCATCACCTCCTGTTGGAGCGGATCAGCGCTGGCTGACAGAGCGCCGCCGCCCACACGGGCGCAGCAGACGCTCCCAGTTTGAGTCAATGCAATGTACAACTGTCTGTGTGCGACAGGTGGGCAGAGGAGCGGGAGTCGGCGGGTCGCTGTGTGTTTTTCTCTGCGTCTCCATGACAGAATTAGTGAAACAACATTTACAGATGACCGACTGGTGACAGCTTGTCGTCCCACAGCCACGGCCTCCCAGGAGTCTGTCTGCTCTGAAGCTTTTGTCTTTGCCCAAATCAACAGGAATTGAGATTTTATCAAAACAGAATACGACCATGAACTGAGTGTAAAATCCAAACACTCTTCACATTTTTCTCCCCAAACCATTCTAGAGACATTTGATTTTTTTCAAATATTTGATTTGATTGTCATTTATTTTATAAGGATTGTCTTTCCATCAAAATTTGTACCTTTCACAATAAAGTAAATCACCCAACTCCATCAGCCTCTTTTTAAAGACATTAACTGAAACTTTATATTAGATATACGAGAAAATATGTCACATTTTGATATTGGAAGTTTCAGTCTGTGTTTAATTCTATTTTATTTTATTTCTACAACCCAGCATCACAAATCACAGTACAACACCCTCTGACCTTTGACCCTTTCGAGAGGCTGGAAAAGTTCTGATGAGCTGACAATTGGAACGAAAAAACAGAGAAAGATGAATGGACAGAATCTCATCTCACAGCTAGAAATGAGTAACTCTCCACAAATCTGATCCTCCTTTGGATAGATGTTTCAATACACACCCATGGAAACTCATGTCACAGCGTGACACCACCGTCCTCAGATTTCTCACAATGTAATTTAAGAAAAAAATCCCACCGGAGGAAGAGCTCGGAGAGAAAATTTGTTACTGTGTGGAAGTTGTAACAAAACGGCAAACACCAATTGTCCACTAAGGAGCAGCAGTGACAGAGGACCTTTGACCAATGACCATGTCAGGATGATTCAATTTATTGTTGGGGAATAATCCGGATATTATTTTGTCAAGTGGAGAAAGGTTGATTGGATTGTTGGTGCTGGTGGGCCGATGCTCGATGTTTGCTAGTGTTGTCCCGTTTGTTTGAATCAACGACTGTTTTGGGTGAACTAACTGGACTGAATCACTTGAAAAGATTCGTTCATTTCACAGGTCAGCCGAGTGAACATCTGCGGGTGAATCTGATTCGTTGGTTCGTTCTCTGCAAACCAGTCGCCTGATACGAATCAATCTGAACGAGAAAATTACACTGAAAGCGAAACTTGGACTCAAACAGTGTCACCAACTTAGTGACTTTGTCGCTATATTTAACAAGTATTCAGACCCCTAGCGACTCAGGACTCAGGACTCTTTCTGGTTTTTCTGGAGAACGTTCCTGTCCGTTCCTGTCGTTACTGAACGATTCAGTAAACAACTCTTTTGAACGACACATTTCACTGAAAGGAGTCAAATGAGTTAGTGAACCTAAAAGACCTGATTGAACGCTAACAGACGAGCATCTCAAGAACCTGACAACCCTCATACAACTTCACATACTGTACTACGTGTGGTGCCTTTGTAGCATTTCTTCCTGCCTCTAATTTTATTTTTAATAGACCTTGGCGGCTCGGAGCTCCGGCCCATAAACTCCTGCTCTCTGAAACATCCCACTGCGTCAGTGGCTCTGTGATCTCTGCTTCCTCCTTCCAGGTTACAACTGGTGACATAGACTTTGACGGAAAGTCACGTGACGCAAACGGTCCAATCACAGTGTTCGCCACAAGGCGCAGTTCCATTTGTGGAAACATTCGCGTCAAGCCATCCCAGACGGACTCTGGTGGTATCACTCAAACGTTTTATTCTAGATCCAAAGTTCCCCGACGCCAGAGCCCACGCCCCAAGAGGCTTTTTTTGAAAAATCTGGGGGGGGGGCGTCAAACATCGAACCTGTTACAACTGGACAGTGGGTCCTGGACGAAGGCTGCGATCGTCAAAGGTTGCTTGGCAACAGGAGTGGCGCCTCGAGCCGTAAGGGTGGTGGAACAGCTGGTGCCGCAAATAGAAAATCCTCCATAAAACAGAGCTCACGCGCGCTGCGCTCGGCCCTCGTGGTCCGCACAGACGATGTCCTTCAAAGGATGCAGGCCGGTGAAGTGAAGACGCAGTTGTGGTTTGGGCTGCCTGCTGTTCCTGCGGTTGACACGGCAGGAGATTAACGCTGCAGCTCATGACGTCTCCCGACCGCCGGATGAATCGTGTGTGAAATTCAATGATGTTTCTCCTGGTTTGACTCTATCCTGTGAGGAAAGGCCGCAACAATGAACTGATTAAAGAAGTGATTACTGATAAATTCATATTTTTTGAGGAAAAAGTCCAAATTAATATAAAAAATAAAATGAATAAATAATGAAGTAATATGTCAAGTATGTTCTGTTCTTCACATCCAGAACCAGAACGCGTTTCCAGCTCGGTCCTCGGTCCTAACCCTAACCCGCGTCAAGTTCCACAGAGCAGGATCGCACAGACTGCAAAATAAACACAGAACGGCACAGAGAATTTTCAAAATAATGCACCAAACACAGACTGCAACCCAGACTGAGGATGTGAATTCAACTAATGTGCAATGATACACAACAGCTTCCTGAATAGAATGAAGGCTACAGGAACGAGTCTCAGTCAATGCTCACAAATACAATATAGAATGAAGTGTTTTTGACACTCTAGGTCAACAGCAACAATGGTGGTCGCAGCAAGAAATTCAAACTACTTTTACTCCTGTTTCCATTTTAAATAAACAAACAATTACACATTTATAAACCCATTGTGCTTAAGGCACTGAACTGACAAGCAGCGGCCCTGGATTTGGGAGAGACTGATTCACTTTTCAAAATCAATTAGACAAGAAAAGACAAGATTATTTTTTCTTTCAACTCTCTGTACTTCTACTTAGACCGCGACTGCTCACAGTGATTGCCGTCTGCGGAGGTCCACGACAACACAGACCCCACGCTGTATGTACGGGGCCCACTGACATTGTCCTGATAATCCTGTCATTCCATGATGTCATTTCTAATGATTGTTTTTTCATTTATTATAGCGGTTTTAAGCACTCACTGCTTGTCTTCTTTTTTGGGCCGATTAGTATTTTCTCATGTTATCGTATTTGCAACCTTTGCACCGTTGTCTTATTATGGAATGAGCTTTCTTTGGCACATCATACAGGCCAACTCACTTCCTGCTTTGAAATCCTCTCTCACAATCATTTTCTGTTTGGCTTTTAAGGTATGATCTGATTGTCTAATTGTTTTTTTAAATTTTTGTTTGTGTGTCTTTTTCTCTTCTTTTTTCAGTATGTCTGTGAACAACTGTGTGTTGTGTGTTTTTAAAAGTGCTTCATAACTCAATTTGAGCTGAGTCGTACACGTGCTTCAGATAAAAGCACTTGACACATAAAGCGTACATGACACCGTTGGCTGGTGTTTTAATCTGATCTAAAACCTTGTGACCTCACTGGTGTGTGTCGCCCAACAAACGGGTGAGGTCGTTTTTGTGATGGCGGAGTATTTGCAGTCGACTTGTTTCACACCCACGCATCAATGTTCTCCACTCCTCGGCTCTTCAGACGTGTTCACTGAGGATTACACCCTCCACATAAGTACCTGTGTGGATGGTTTGTGCAGCCGTGCGCTCGGGATCTGATCATGCATGCGCGAGCGTCATGCGCCAACATCTATAGAGTACGAGATGTGGGGGGAATGTGGAATGTTTTTACTTGTGTGTGTGTTTTCTGTTTAAGTACTTTCTCACCAGCAATTCAAACCACCTCTCAATTTGTGTGAAAGGAAAAGGCCAGGTCACTTTCAGCAAAAGCTTCGAAAGAACCCAACTTTTGTGAGCGGCTGAGAGCACAGAAAGGATGTCACACAATACCAGAAGGGTTCTGACACAAAAGGGGGCGACGGCAGCAAATAAAACGTTCAAACCAACTTGGCGGTGGGAAGTGGAACCCTGAGAGAGGATTAGACTCGGAGGGAATGTCTCTTAAATTGAGTTCTTGGAACGCTTCACCTACAAATTACTGTCGGATCAGTAACTTAGTTCTTATTTTGCGCGGGAGCAAATGCTGTAACACTAGGGTGCGTTCCAGAAAGCAGGTTGGGTGAAAAGTGTGTTCAAACTGCTGCGTTTTCCTCATTTCAGTGTTTCTGATGAAGTGAATTCAAACATATGAAACTTTAAAGGCGGTTTGATTCGGTTTGATTTCTGTCAGAGGAGGCGGGGTGAAGTGTCCCAAGCCTGGAACCGACTGAAACATGACAAAGTTCAAATCGTGTGCCGCTGAAACTGAAGTTCACTGCAAAGCACAATCAGCGCAACGTTACCACGACAACGCTGCTTCAGCATGTGAGCCTCAAACACCCAGTTCATACATCCAGTCCACAGCACGCACACGCTAACGTTCACGTCGATCACTGTCGGGTGAAGAGACGTGTGACCAGCAGTTAAGCCAACGTGGTTCGTGGTAATGACTAACACACACTGACCTTTGACCTTTGCAATGTATGTAATGCACATGAACACACAGTGGATTTTCTCTGTTGTAAATTTACTAATGTGCTTAAAAAACGGACAAAACTACATTCGTCGATGGAATAAGGGGTAGAACTCAGCTGCAGCTCTGTAGCGGACCAATCAGAGGCTGCAGATCTCCTCTGCTGGGAGGCTGGAGGCAGCGCAGCCTGGTATGTTTGCCTCACATGGTCGATCCCCGGCTCACTCAGGCAGATAAGCACATGTGGTCAGGGCTCCTAAAATACATTCCCCAGAAAAAAGGAGTGTCTGCCAGTCTGATCCATGCTGTAAATGTTTACCAGAACAATAGCTTGCCTGGTCGGTCCTGTAAATAGTTCAACGAGGCCAAAACGTTCCTGGAAGAGTGACTGTATTTTGGTCTCAACTTGAAACCAGACTGATTTACTTGTTCCTGACAAACAAGCACATTCAAGAGAACAGAGCAGCTTTGTCAACACCTGCTGCTGTCGAAAGGAACGAGCAAATCCTCACTTGTCATACAGAAGCCGACGGAAGCTCGTACGGTTCGTTTCCTGGCTGAAGATAAGATTTGTCATGGGTCACAGGTCAGAAGCTGAGCAGTCTCAAAGACGCCCGGCCTGCACAAAGATCCAACGCATATTACAAGAATAATGACAAGAGAACCAGTTTTAAAAAACACCTTACGTCCCGCTTTGATTTTTCAAGCTTCACACTCGGCAAAGCGCGCTTGAAAAACATCTTTTTTTTTAGGGCAGATCCGGAAACAGCTCAGTCCCAAAGGCTTTGAACCCGACCGAGCGGGGCCGTTATCGGATGGATCTAGTGGAAGCTGTTTAGATAACGGCGGCAGAGACACCTGCGCTTGGTCTTGAAAGAAACGACAGAGCCCATTCAAGGTGGGACGAGCCCACATCTCCCACTGACCACATCATTTAACCGTTTTTTTTCTTTTCTTTTTTTGTTAAATCTACAAAAGCTGGCGACGATTTGCACGAAACAACCTGACATCTGTCGCCACATCTGGGACAAGACGTGTGTGGCGATGGAGTAAATCTGCTGCTTTCACGCCAGGGTTTTTTTACCTCGTTAATGCCCTATGCGCCAAACAAACGCAACGGTGGCAGGTGAGCGTTGTTTACAGTCTTAGCGGGCGTAATAGATGTCACCATCGGAGAACTTGCCTTCTCTTTATAGCAAACTGTAATGCTGTAATGCTGTAATGCTGCTCTCCCTGCTCCCAAATAAACTGAGCATTACCGTGTATTAAAGTCAGACATGCCTGAAAGCCCCACATGCGTCCGTTCGCTTGTAAGCTGAGACTATATTTAGCTGGCGTAGGATCTTTGCAGGCTCAGTCTGTATAAAAACATAGAAACAGAAAAGCCAGCAGACCATCGGGGGCACTGGAGACATGCAACGAGTGTAAGGAAAACTGATGTGAGATTCAAGCCTCCACCTGCACCTCTTGAATCTGAATTAACATTCTTCTCATCCATTATCCTCAGAGAGAATTCCTCTCTTTCTGCACAGAGGATAATTGCATATGAGGTGCAATTTAATGGGACAGGAGCCAAAGCTAGTGCTCAGGGACAGGGGTCAGGGTGGGGGCATGCACGTCAGCCAAAGAGGTCTGAGTCCGAGCAGGGATTCACCAGCACACCTCTGAAAGCAGTTTACCAGAAGACGGAAGAGTCAAACCGTCACTGAAAGGAACAAAAGACCTAAGTGACACAAACACGGTTTGTCAGATGATACTGAGCTTCTGAGGCCATCTGAGCTCTGGGTCGGACCGAGGTCCTAGGTTACAGTCACACTGCAGGTCGTCGCGCTCAGTTAGGATTGTTTTGCAGGGTCGTTGTTGTGTTCTGATATTGTTGTGTAGTTGTTCACTATGATGGAAACAGCACCTCGCTAGTGAGCAAATATGGACGCGACACACGTCCGTTTTGCTGTTGTTGTACAGTTGTTGTACAGTCAAACCCAACAAAGTTATGACCAAGTGATGAAGATACAATGTCTCATGTCTCGTGTCAACCACGTTACAGTGGATGAAATGTGGATGAAACGTGAACGTTTAGACTGAGGTCGCTCTGAGGTTCGACCGACGCTCACATGAACGTGGGCTGGGTCTGATTTGATTGGCATCGTGTGGACAAAAAAAGAAAACCTGCAGTGTGAACGCAGCCATAGCATCCCCCCAGCAGCAGCAGGGGGGCCACAGCCTTCTACCGTATTCTACTGTCCTGGCAACATCCAGGCAGGGTCGAAAGCACAGGGGATCTCCTGCCTGCATGTTTTCGATGTCCCCCTGCTCCTGCACACCTTGTTGAAGTGAACATGAAGTGACAGCTAAGGATAAACCCACACGGACCAAACAATCTTTTATTCCCTACGATTTGCCTCCCGTGGGGTCCGTTGTAACGACTCAACACACTGCAGTTCATATTCCACGCCAATGGGTGGTGCTTGAAACTCCCCAGAAAGAGAGAAGAAGAGAAGCTTGCTCCTGAGGAGGAACATATTCAGCCCTAGTAACCGTAACCGACTCGCTTCAGCGGCACAAACACAAACACAAGCCCAAGCTCTGTTGTTGTTGTTAGGAGATATTGGGGAGAAGAGGTCAAAGGCTGGAGGTCGAGGGGCGGGGCGATGACACCTTGACATAGAAAGTAGGCAGCTTCGCTGTCCAGACGCAAAGGAAAGGGGGGGTTTTCACTTTTTTTCACCCTGAGACCAGGTTTGAAAAACATGCAAAACATGTAGGATCTAGACCACTATCACCACAGAGGAGGTCTGATCAGTCTTACCTGTCCCAGGTCCAGGGTGACGTTCACCTCGTTGTAGCGCCCTCCCCTGGAAAGAGGAGGACTCTGCCACCACCTCTCCGTCCCATCGATGGCGTTGGTCACCGGGTGGGATTTGCTCGGGTCAGCCGAATTGCAGAGGTCACAAAACTGACCCTGAATGACATTTGAGTTTGTTGGTGTTAAGAAACATAAGACAAATGCACGTCCATTGAAATCCTGTGGTGATACAGAGAAAGGGAATTTCTTTGGGACTCAACAAAAGTGGTGTTTGGCGTTCGGGAGCATTGCCCACGTCACATTATTAATGGAGCAATTCAAAACTACTAGGATTTCTGTTATTAACGGGAAATATCAATAGAAAACATGATTAAAATGGTTCTGTGGAGAAGTTGTGGTGTGTTAAACCTGTTCCAGGCTAAAAACATACGTTTTCCCGTGAGTTGGAAACTCCCCGGACACCGTGTCTGTCAACAGGAGTTGTTTTTCAATGTCTCTGAAGTGGATTTGATACGTGGGGTGAAGGTGTGTTCCTGGGTCTGGTACCTGTATATTCTGTGTCAGAGGTCCAGTGGTTGGTCCTCCGACGAGTTTACAGTATAAATCCGACCTCGGTCTCCCACTTTCATCCTGACCACAAGTGGCTGTCGCAGAAATCTTGGAGTCCTCGGCGAGATTGAAATAGGGGGGACTCAAACTAAAACCGGTCACACCGTTCGGACCGCTTTGTCCGCGTGCGTCTCTGAAAACCGACACGGTGAGCAACAGCGCGAAGAGATGAGCTCCTCTCCTCATCACCTCCCTCGCCATGATCCACACTGGAGATCCCTGTAGATGCTGAGCGGCGCGCACGTCGTCTCATCCGCACATCTCCGGAAGGCGCTGCGCCATTTACGCGCAGGGCCGCGCGTTCACCGGGTCCGACCGACGCTGACTGCTGGGATCCCGCTGCCAGGCATGTTTCCAAACGGCGGCTGTCCGCTTCCCACCGGAGCTCTCAGGTGTCAGCTGGTCTCTGAGCTGCTCCAAAGGTCTGCTGACTCTGACGCAGCGTCTCCTACCTGCGCATTCTTTCCTTCTCACCAACAAACTCTCCTACTTCTTCTGGGATAAAGTGGATAAAGTGAGGTTTGTTTGAAAGCGGGACATGTTTTTGTAGTATAATCACTAGCCGCCGGGGAGGAGCTTCTGATTGTGTGTGTGTGTGTGTGTGTGTGTGTGTGTGTGTGTCCTGAAGATTGCTCCCTCTCTCTCTCTCTCTCTCTCTCTCTCTCTCTCTCTCTCTCCTCACACACACACACACACACACACACACACACACACACACACTGTCGTGTTCTATTTAAAAAAAACAACGTAAAACTCAATACATGTGAAGGCAGGGTGTCACCCAGGGGTCCTCTCCATTCCAGAACGCAGGTTGAGAGCAAATCCAGAATTAGTTCATCCTGGAGCTTTTCAGATTTTCTGCTCTTGACAGAAATCAAGCCAAACATCTGAATTTAGTTTATTAGTAGCCAGGACATTAGGGACATTCATGAAGAATTTCCCTCATTTCAGGATTAACAGACGTCATGGCTTTGACATAACATAATAAAATATGAAAGTCTAAAGGCATTTGGTCGAATTTCTGACAGCTCACATGGAACAACAGTTGAAAAATCTTCATTTTCTTCTTCATTTCAGAGTTAACTAAGTCAGAATTGACAACCTGCTCCCCGGAACCGGCCCAGGTTATAGCAATTAATGAATTGATTAAACTGAACAGTTTCCTTGAACCTGAAGTAACTAAAAGCAAACAAGTGTTGAGAATGCGTCAGTACGTAAAAACACGTGCTTTTGTGTTGTTTTACAAATCTAAGTAGTTTTTTATGGCTCAAACTTTATGGCACTAACCAGTTAATGGTCCTGTGCTGCCCCCTAGTGGAGCTTGGTGTCATCACACCCACCGATGTGACTTGTAATTCAAGTCGGTGGTTTTACATGTCACTTGAAACGAGAGCTTTTGTTCCTGCTCAGTTTCAGCTCAGTGGGCGTCATCTTTTGATGTGTGCCGTCCAGGAAGTAGACAGAGAAACGCAGCGTTCTTCTTCTCCTTCTCTTCCTCCTCCTCCTCCTCCTCCTCCTCCGTTGCTGGTCACTCCGCTCTGGGTGGTGACTCTGCGGCAGGCGGGTCACTTTCCATTCTCCAGTAAACAGTGGACTGCTGTCGCATATGAGGTAGAAGGATCTGGTGAATCTGCCGAGGACTCGGGATGGATCCCACCAACCTCCAGGTATTGACGTCACCTGTTGTCCGTTCCAGAAAGCAGGTTGAAAGGGGGGAAACCGAGTTTGTTCAACCTGGAGTTCTGTTTCCACGTAAACAGACAGAAATCGAACCGAACACAGAGTTTGAATGTTTGAATTGTTCATCAGTAACAGTGAAATGAAAAGGAAAACGTTTTCTTGATTTCACGTTGAACAAACTCAGGGTTTGAACTAACCCTGTTCTGTGTCTGGGACCGGTCGTCATCCAGTCTGACGGCATTTATGGTCCCGAGAGTTGTTTTAACTTTGTTTATGTAACGGGAGGAGTACAGAGCCAACGCCAGGGGGCGTCTGCAGGCGACTGATGGATTGATTGATTGATTGACTGATGGATGGATGGATGGATGGATGCATTGATTGATTGATTAGCAACGTAGAATCAAAAGTATTTTATTGAAAGAACAAGAGGGAATACAGGGAAATTCCTTCCTTTTGACAAGTAGAAAACCAATATAGAAAAAAGTGAAAGTGAAAAGAAAAAAGAAAAACTAAACGTGTTAAAATGTTCGAAGTATAAAAATAAGTGCTAATAAATATAATGATGGATACAAATATATATAAGTCTATAAGGTAAAAATCGATCTATAATGTAATTAATTCAGTGTTCCTTTAATCAGAATTGCTTTATTGTCATTATAAGCATGCACAATGAAATGGCCAGCAGCTTTATCTCACACCCAATAAAGATAGAAAGGTTGAAATAAACATGGATGTATGAAATGACCATAAATAGCAGTGGGTGTGAACATGGACTCTGTGTCATGATACACGGCTTAAAATACACCTGTTATTTGCACTGGCTCAAAAATGTTTCTGAATGTTGAATGTAAAAAAAGGGAAACACATAATATAAACTACGACTCAAACAAATTTCTCATGTTGTACTCAAAATGCCGATACATTTTAGTTTTAATTTTAAGGTCAAACCACTCTCGCTCCATGAACAAACGTGCTTTTACTCTCTCGGTTACCGTGACCACATCTGTTGGGTCTTGAGACGCTGTGATGTCACAAGTTTGCATTTAGGAAAGTGACAGTGTGTGAGATAGTGATGAATGTCCATCTCTTTCAGAAAGCTATTGCTGTAGCACAGAAGGCCTCGCAGGAGGATCTGGCTGGGAACTATGAGGAGGCCATTCAGTCCTACCAACATGCTGTGAAGTATTTCCTGCACATTTTAAAGCGTGAGTCAACAGAGCAGCATGCTGCTAATTCAGTCACAAATAAAGTAGGTGTCATCGTCTCCATAATGTCATTACTTGGAACACCAAGAAACTACAGTGACTTGATTGATTTCAAGGTATTTGTAGTTTTTATGTGTATGTTCCAGTTACAAATCTACAGAAGAGTAATAGTGTTTTTTTTCATCGTGCACTTCGAGAAAAAAGCTGAAATTTCGAAATTAACGTTGAAATAGAATTTCAAGAATAAAGTCGTAATTTAGTGAAAAAAGTCAAAATGTGGAAATGAATGTTGTCAACTTTATTCACGCAATTGTATTTCAACATTAATCTCGAAATTTTGACTTTATTCACCAAATATGTATTTCGCCTTTATTCTCAAAATTTTGACTATTGTCTCAAAGTGCACAATGACAAAAAAAAAAACTAACCTCTTTCAAATATCTTTCTCCTTCATGGCCCTAAAAACATACGTTTTCACGTGAGTTGGAAACTCCCCGGACACCATGTCTGTCAACAGGAGTTGTTTTTAAATGTCTCTAAACTGGATTTGATACGTGGGGTGAAGGTGTGTTCCTGGGTCTGGTACCTGTATATTCTGTGTCAGAGGTCCAGTGGTTGGTTCTCCGACGAGTTTACAGTATCAAATATCTTTCAAATATC
>CAAKHB010002743.1:72252-82990 GCA_901007665.1 Aeoliscus strigatus
AACAGGAGTTGTTTTTAAATGTCTCTAAACTGGATTTGATACGTGGGGTGAAGGTGTGTTCCTGGGTCTGGTACCTGTATATTCTGTGTCAGAGGTCCAGTGGTTGGTTCTCCGACGAGTTTACAGTATCAAATATCTTTCAAATATCTTGCTCCTTCATGGCCCTAAATACTCTTCCGTACTCTTCCATACTCTTCTGTACACAGTTGATAATCGTAATAATTGTTTCCCCCTCCCTCCAGGCGAGCCCCAAGGAAAAGATGGCAACCAGAAGATTAGAGATAAATGCAAACAGTACCTGGACAGGGTGGAAGAACTTCAGGAGTACCTCATGAATAAAGAGGTTATATTTGTTGTACTTTTCTATGATGACAAAACCAGCATTGATTGAGTGTTTAACTCATCTTAAACACTCATTGATTGAGTGTTTAAGATGACATACTACACATTAATGAGAATGGCAACACATTAATAGTACACATGTATGCTTCTCTGGCTACACTGGAACCCCTAAAAGCACCAATGCACATAAAGTGCGATTACTAATATTTGAAAAAAAAAACCAAACACAACAAAAAAAAGCTTGTTTTTTTTTTTTCAAGGACTCGTGACGTACTCGAATCGAGGCAACGTCATGACGTCATCACATTCCGTACACGCAATGATCGAAGTATCGACCTGTCAATGCGGAAGTTCCCTCCTCGGTCGTATTCGGTAGCGACAGTAGAAAACAAGTGTAAAGAAAGCGTAAATTCTCAAGTGAATAGTCTGCGTTTTAGTTGGATTCTAAGGCAGAGGGTTAAAAAACTGTTTATTAGTCTCAACTTCCGGACCAGTTAGCAGCCCTTATGGCTACCAACAACAACTTACAGGTAAGTTGGTATGACACCAGAGCTGGCTAAAGAAGCTAACCGTGTTGATAACGTTAAGACTGAAGTAAGCTAGTCATTGACACCGGGATCGTTAGGTGTGTTTTCAGCCGCGTTGTCGGGGAACACACTTCCGAATCTGTAAAACCGGGAACATTAGCTTGTAGTTCACCTCCCTAGCTAACTTAGCTAACTGAGCGTCACTTAGCGCAGCATTAACGATAATTCGGCCGCTGGAAAAGAGCCTACCGGGGCTTACAGTGTGGTTTAAAGTTTCTTACGGTTTCAGTAAGGTTAGTCGTGTTTAGCTGTTGGTAGGAGGGGGCATTACTGAAAGCTGTAGTTGACCAGACAGCTAACGTGACCGGAACTAGCCAGCCGCTTGTACTCGGCCTTAGGGACTCATCCAGTCTGCACGTCACTGTGTTTAGACAGTGTAAAAGTTAGGAAAAGGAGCTGTCAAATCAAATTCAGACTCTTCTCACCTCGTCCTAGGTGGAGGATAACAGAGCAGCTCCATGTTCTAGATCAAACTCAGTGATTCCAGCTGAGACAGAAAGTTCAACATCCGCCTTTTCTTCTCATATAATGGTTTTGTCATCATCGTTACAAATAACCATTTTCTGTGTCTCTTCTTCTAGAAAGCTATTGATCTTGCCAGCAAGGCCGCTCAGGAGGATAAAGCTCAGAACTATGAAGAAGCTCTGCGTTTGTACCAGGCTGCAGTTCAGTACTTCCTTCATGTGGTGAAATGTAAGATGTTTTGTTTTTCGACAAATATGTGCAGCTGCCACTAAGCATCACTAACACAGCCATGTTTGGAGCAGGGGAAACAAGTATTAATGCATGTGATCCTGTTTGTTATTCATTATATACAGATGAAGCCCAGGGGGACAAAGCCAAACAGAGCATCAGGGCCAAATGTGCGGAATACTTGGACAGAGCAGAGAAGTTAAAGGAGTATTTGAAGAAGAAGGAGAAAGCCCCCCCTGCTAAGCCTGTTAAAGAGTCACAGTCTGATGACAAAGGGTGTGTTTACGGGTGGAGTCACTGACATTTACAAAGTAGATTCCGATTCAAACTAGTCGTTTTTGTCTCTTTATATATTTGCGTGCCCAGGAATGAAAGCGATGAAGGTGATGATCCAGAGAAAAAGAAATTCCAAAATCAACTCTCAGGTTTGTCATTTGAACAGTTGAATTATTGTGAGTTGCCTGCAAGCTATGAAATGAACATCTTTATAATGTAATATGTTGTTTTTCCAGGTGCAATTGTCATGGAGAAGCCAAACATCAAGTGGAATGATGTTGCTGGCTTGGAAGGTGCCAAGGAGGCACTGAAGGAAGCTGTTATTCTACCTATTAAATTCCCTCACCTTTTCACAGGTGCTCCATCCACTAATACACGTACCTTATATTTCGATCATTCTGTTGATTAGTGAACATTCTGGTGCAGCTGTCTGTGATTTAAAAATCCCTTTCATACGTCACTTTGCTTGAATGACAGGAAAGAGAACTCCATGGAGGGGGATCTTGCTCTTTGGACCCCCGGGTACAGGAAAGTCATATCTGGCTAAAGCTGTCGCTACAGAGGCAAACAACTCCACCTTCTTCTCCATCTCCTCCTCTGACCTGGTCTCCAAATGGCTGGGAGAGAGTGAAAAGTGAGTTTTATTGGCATAGACGTGTGATTCAGCCGACAGCAGGTTAAAGTTCATGAAGTACTTGTCTGCTGCAGGTTGGTCAAGAATCTATTCAGCCTCGCAAGGGAACACAAGCCCTCCATCATCTTCATCGATGAGATTGATTCGCTGTGTGGCTCGAGGAGTGAGAATGAGAGTGAGGCGGCGCGTCGGATCAAGACAGAGTTCCTGGTTCAGATGCAAGGTGTGTGTGTGTGCTGAGCTTTACGTAGTGATATGAACAGGCTGACAAATACACAGTCCAGGTGGGAAAAGTCTATGAACTGAACCTTTTTACATGACCTTCAACATCTGCCTGCACCCTCAATTTATGGTTTTTGATCACTGAGAATTTCCCTCTTGGGATTAGTGAAGTAACAGAGTGTGAACCACTTGTTTACCACTAAGCGTCTTAAACTGAAACGTTCACGTTCAGCATTGAATCACATGGGGCCAGTAAATGCCGGTCACACCCCCAAAGCAGACGTCAGTGCAGAGGAGGAGGAAACGCCTGCTGAGACGTCACTGATGAAGGTGTGACAGAAGGTTTTAGTTAAAAATAGACTTCATTCTGAAAGGAAGAGGAAATGTGTCCTCCTCCAAATCTGATTGGTAAAAAATGACTGTATAAATGATTTATTGTGCTTGTGGCAGCGAACATCCAAACATTGCTCTGTAATGTGTGGACACACAAGTCTCAATACCCTGATGATGTGTTTTGCAGGCGTGGGGAATGACAACGAGGGCGTGCTGGTTCTTGGAGCAACAAATATCCCCTGGACCCTAGATTCAGCCATCAGAAGAAGGTACTGCTTCTTTCACAGCTGAAGTTCTTTGCACACATTCACCTTGGCTTCAATGAATTCAGATTCGAGAAGAGGATCTACATCCCGCTGCCCGAGCAGCATGCCCGCGCCTTCATGTTCAGGCTGCACCTGGGCTCCACCCCCAACAACCTCACAGACGCCGACTTTGACACTCTGGGCAAGAAAACCGATGGGTACTCGGGCGCAGATGTCAGTATCATTGTTCGAGATGCTCTAATGCAGCCGGTCAGGAAGGTGCAGTCAGCGACCCACTTCAAACGGGTACGTCACCTTCTGCTTCTGTGGCTCTCATCCAGACTACGTCCTGTTGTCACACCTGTTTCCCCTCGTTCTTCGATTGTGGTGCATTAGGTACGTGGGCCATCAAGAAATGACCCCAACGTGACTGTAGATGACCTCCTGACCCCATGCTCACCAGGGGATCCCAACGCCATTGAAATGACGTGGATGGAAGTCCCTGGAGAGAAGCTATTGGAACCTGTAGTTTGCATGGTAACACACCGATGTTGGCTCGTAGTTTCTTGACAATATACCTGAATATTAACGTTTTTATTACTTTGTTTCAGTCTGACATGCTGAGGTCTCTGGCCAACACCAAACCAACAGTTAATGAACAAGATCTGGACAAACTGAAAAAATTCACAGAGGACTTTGGACAGGAGGGCTAGTTGGGAAGTCTGAACTGAGCCAAACCAAAGCAAGGGATTCGGGAGTGTTTCTGTATCTATTGTTCCAATTTTCTCTCTGTCTTTCTCATTAACTATTCACCAAACCTCCAGGTTTTATCCTCTGTGGGCCAGACTTCTACTCAGTTCTGTCATTTCGATAACCACACAGGTCAGAACGCCTAGTTTGATTTGATACTCGCTGCTGTTCAAAGGAGATTAAAGACTTTACAACATACACAAGTTAAAATGGTTATTTGACTTGTCGAGGTGTTTTAGGGGGGAAACAATAACAATTTAGTTCAACTGAGAGCAGACACACCTGGATTAAGCTCTTGTTATTTACCAGTCAGAACATAAAAATGCCCCTGTTATCTCTATTTTGTACTAAAAACAAGCATTTTATAGCATATAATGTATTTTGTGGAATGGCTTTTTCAGGGGAGTAGAAGCAGGACATCATAGGAATCTGTTCTGTGGAAATACGTCGTCTCAAGGTGGTGGACGTTCTACATCCAGATATTGGGGATAAAAGGACTCGAATGTTGTAATTGAGCCAGTGTCCTAAAAAATGTCATTTTTCAATGTCTTTTCTTTATATGCCGTCTGACTTCAGTACCGCTATTAGAATGGATCACCAACGGTGCCAGACCAGCAGCATTTGATTATTCTCAAGTACTCTAGCTTTCAGTGGCTTTATTTTTTATTTTGACAAACTGATGTACATGTTTCATTTGTACCCACATGCATTGTTGATCACTGTTAACTGCAAAAACTAAGCCTTACTAAGATAACGTCATTGTAAAATCTGATGAAACAAATTGGACACTTAATTCAAAGTCAAAGAAGAAAGGGTCTTTAAGACTTCATGTAGCCATAAGTGTACCACGTGCCTTCTAGAGAAGCTGCAAGGTTCTTTTTCTATTGGTTTATCTCCAAACTGGTCACACTGCGTAGGTATCAAGTGCTTTGTCGCTCCATCTAAGAAATGTATAACACTTGCACATTTCATGTTCTTTTACAGGACTCTTTTGCTCGTAAAAGGTGTAAACTGTCTTTGAATTGTGATGGGGAACATATTTTATTTCACTGTAAATGTCTATACATATAGCCCACCCTTGAGTATCTTCTATGTCAAGAGGTCACCTGTGCATATTGTACTTTCTGTTTTTGTTTTCTATATTGTAAATAAAACTTACATAATTACATTGAAAAAAGTTTTGTCTCCTATATATTAAGCCTGAACAGTTGAAATATACTTATACTACTACTTAAAACGGCTAACTTTGTCTACAACTAAACATTAACGTGACAAAAGGGAACTTTACTTTTGTCAATTATTTGGCTGGTTGGCAGTGAAGCTGGCAAAAACGAAGGTGGGCGTGGAGCGTTGCATTGTGGGAAGCGTAGTTCAGTACCGCGCAGGCACGTCAAGGGTTCCAGACAAGAAAAACTACATGTACCAAGTGCAGCTGTGGCGCATCCGGGTCCGGTGTAACGTTACCGTTCGATTTGTTTTGGTTGACGCGGCCACCTGAGCTTTTGTCACGGGGTGCAGAAGTCCACGGGGGTACTTTGACCTGGTCGTCACACGTATCTGACTCGGCGCCAAGCCCGGAAACAACTCCCCCCTCCGAGGTCTGCGTTCCACCGCCCGCCCCCTCCGTCTCTTCGGGCCGCCGCCTGCCAGCAGCTCCGTTCCCGACCCCAGAAGCTGGCCTGCTGAGTTAGCAGCGCGGGCTAACGACTGACAGCTTTCACCCATGTCCTCTGAGGAAGCGTTGAGCTCGACTATCGCGGACTGGCTCTTCATCAACTCCTGGTGGCTGCTCCTGCCGTTCATCATGCTCCTCGTGGTCGCCGCCTTCATCGTTGCCTTCGTGCTGCTGTTGTACATGATATCTCCTCTCATTAGCCCCAAACCTCTGAAGCTGAACGGGGCCCACGTCGTAGTAAGTCTACCACCGCTAACATTCACTCATTGTTGTAGATTGACAGTAGTTAATCCACCCAATTACGCGCAGTCACCGTTAGAGATGAGCTGCATGTGCCAGAAACTAGTCTCTAATACCTGAGTATCTAAGCAGTTCAAAACTTGAAGATTGAACATCTGGCAACTGTCAGTCATAATGGTTGACAGGTTCCCAGCACCTGATTTCAGGGTTTACAAAATAAAATAATGACCCATGAAGGTGTAAATGTAGGCACGTTTTCCTTCATTGCTACGAAAAAGTTCATGTCCATTGTTGCCTGGCTGTTGAGTGAAGTCTAGCTCATCCATGTCGTAATGCACCCATGAGCTGACTTTTGCACTCCAAACTGCAAAATATTTTTCAGTTTTCCTTCTGCCTCAGCTCTGCAGGTCATGTGAATGCGATCATGATGTTCTGGTTTCAGGTGACCGGCGGGTCAAGTGGAATTGGGAAATGCATCGCAATGGAATGCTACAAACAAGGAGCTTTCATCACTTTGGTGGCACGAGATGAGGTGAGCAACAAAAAAAACAAACAATGCTTCCTTTGCCTCTCACTCTGTTCCAACCCAGTGAAACGTTCTGTTCAAGATTCTGTGCCATGTCAGATGAAGCATCTGAGGAGAGATCATTGTCCATTGTACTGATGTGTTCACATTTCCACAGGTCAAACTGCTTCAAGCCAAGAAAGACGTGGAGAAATGTGCCATCAATGACAAGCAGGTAAGGCCACGCCCTCTCAGACCAGTTCAGGTGAATCCCCAAACTTCTTTTATCAGTCGCATAGACAGAACCGGATCCAAATATGATCTGACAACGGCACCGTTATTTCTTGAAGTGAGGATGTCATAGCCCCGCCTCTCCCTGAGCCTGCATGCACTCACCCCGCCCACAACAACAATAGTGAATCACAGTGCTGTTTTTCAGAAGCTGCTGAGTGTTCGTCCACACAGACGTCTCCTTTCTAGCTCTATTCGTATTCTCCATCATCTTCCCGTTTTTTTTTTTCCGTCACATGCGCCACGACTTCTTCTCTGCGGCAATGTTACAGCGCCACTCACAGGCCTGGAGGATATACCACAGCGTTGGCACTGATTTTTGTGGAGACGATTTTGTGTTCCGGTTCCGTCTCCATGTGGACACGGCCTTAGTATCTGAGCTGTTTCCATGTCACCAGGTTACATCTTTCCTTCTTCCTCATTCAGGTGGTGCTCTGCATATCGGTGGACGTTTCCAGTGATTACAGTCAAGTGGAAAGTGTAATAAAGCAGGTAAAGTTGTGCGCTCATAGTGTAAATCTTCCCGTGGCCGCTCAAGTGTTTTTTTTTGTTTTTTTGACCCTGTCACGCAGGCTCAAGAGAAGCTGGGGCCTGTCGATATGCTTGTGAATTGTGCGGGAATGTCCATATCTGGGAAGTTTGAGGAAGTGGAGGTGGACCGTTTTAAAGTAAGGACCAACGCAGGACTTGCTCTGAGCAATCTCTAAAGCCATCAATCTGAATATTTTCTCAGTTAAATCTACATCTGAAGCGAGAAACAAAGTTGTTTCTAGGAATTCATCAGACTTTTTCCAGCATGTTGTTGTGCTGCTGTGTAATCCATATTGTGTCTCTTTTTTTTTGACTGATGCGTCGTTCCCCTCAATCCAACAGAAGCTGATGGAAGTCAACTACCTGGGCAGCGTTTATCCAACGCGTGCCGTCATCACCACCATGAAGGAGCGCAGAATGGGCCGCATCATGTTTGTGTCCTCTCAAGCGGGTCAGATCGGCCTGTTTGGCTACACCGCCTACTCGCCCTCCAAGTTCGCCCTGCGTGGTTTAGCAGAGTCTCTGCAGATGGAGGTGAGCGCTTGGACTCTGGTACCCGCGGACAGATGAACACATGAGGGCTGGAACCGTTATGGTGTCACATGGGAAGCTTTCAGTCACTGACGGACTGAGGCCTTGTTGTCAGACTCGTCATCACCACGTTCCTGAAGTGTTGCAGTGTTTCTCCACGGTCACACACGTACTTTAGCTGAAATCCGGCGTCTTCCACCGCAGAATAACGCCGCAGATCTTTGTCGACACTTTCCTACCAGACCATCTCCTCCGTGTGCTGTTAGTGACAGTGTCTGTGTCGCTGGTAGCGTTAGCAACAGGTGTCGCTGCTAGCATTAGCAACAGATGAATAACATGGAATAACACGGAAGCTCTTTATCGTGGCTCTCCTACCTCCATGTGCTGTCAGTGACACACCGGGAGGATGTGTCTGAGTCGCTGCTAGCGTTAGCGACACGTATCACTGTTAGCATTAGCAACATGTGGCGTTGCTAGCATCAGCATCACACGTCATACAGTGTTTTCACGCAGTCACCGTTTTATTGTGAAAACCATTTTTCTGATGGATGAAAACTGACCATGAACGACATACACACACACACACACACACACACACACACACACACACACACACACACACACTGTCACTGAGTGCCTGTTCCTGTGCAGATAAAGCCGTACAATATCTATGTGACGGTGGCCTACCCTCCAGATACAGACACACCAGGACTGGCCGAGGAGAACAAGACAAAGGTAAACATCACCGGGGGGGTGGCATTGCTCCACTGACTGCCCCCGCTCTAAAATTAAAGCTCCTTTTTTTTTTTTTTTTTTTTAGCCTCTTGAAACGAAACTAATCTCGGAAACCTCTGGAGTTTGTCAACCGGACCAAGTGGCCAAAATTATTGTGCGGGATGCCGTGGTAAGAAACACCGTCCCACCGTCCTACCCATGTGTTTGTCCTCTTCCTCCATGTGCTCTGTCTCTGGCCTCACAGCAGGGGAACTTCAACAGCTCGGTGGGTCCTGATGGCTACATGCTCTCGGCCCTCACCTGTGGAATGTCGCCTGTCACCTCCATCACAGAGGGACTCCAGCAGGTGCTCGTGTTTTCATGTTTTCATTTCACGAAGGAGCAAATGTGTCTGAACTGAATCAACACAGAACAACGAGCCTGGTCACCGACGTCACAGCCCCGCTCATCACAGGTTTGTGTGGGACAACATGAGGGAGCTGGATGAAGGCTGGAGGTGTCGGACCAATCAGTAACCAACCCGTAGTTTGTTCTAGGATCAGCACTGGGAGTTTGTGGGGGTTCTAAATTCCATGGACCACGTGTGAAAAAGCCATTTGTGTGCTAGTTCTCATACCTGACGTGGTTTCCTGACACTAACATCCCACTGACAACAAATGGAACAGCTGTGTATGCACGAGTCTCTGAAATGGACAAAAGACCAAAGTGATTCAAGTAAAACACAGTAAAGTTTACAGTTTACAACTAAACTACTACTTCAGTACGCTGCCGTCTTGGATCCTGAACCCGGGGTCCTCTGACTTCCCTCGGTAACTTTATTTGTTCCGTAACTCGGTAGTACTGTTTATGCCCCCGCTCTCCCTCCAGTTTGGATTCTGGAGGAGTCAGGATCGACCGAGGAACCTTCTGATTATTGGACGTCTCACAATCAGCGACTAGTCGACTTCATGCTAAAAACTGTGTAACTGTGCATGTTATGTTATCAGGGGTTAATACGGAATAAAAAATGTAATCAGGGGATAAAAAATAAAACGAATATGTTATCAGGGTTATAAAAGGACAAAAAACGTGTTCTCAGGGTTAAAGAAAATATATGTGATCAGGGTTAAAAAAGAGTAATGACAGTACTCCATCGATGAACAGAGGTCTGATCAGCGACCGACGAATGATGTAGATGTGAAGCTGCAGCGTCTCTGTCAGAGCAGCGATGTTCATGCCCCAGCTCTCCCTTCCGTTCCCACCTCTGACCTCAGCTCGTGTCCTGCACAGATCGTCACCATGGGACTGTTCCGGACCATCGCGCTCTTCTACCTGGGCAGTTTTGACAGCATCGTTCGCCGCTGCATGATTCAGAGGGAGCAGTCCAAAGCCGCGGACAAGAGAGAGTAACGACAGCCTTACCTTCACCACGCCCTTCCTCCTCCTCCTCCTCCTCCTCCACTGCATCGCACTCTCCAGCCGTGCACGACCGTAGGTGGGCGAAAGTTTTGGCCGAGTGCATGTCTGGTATCTGTCGATGGGATGCTCGTCCGATAATGCAGGTCCTCCATAGCCACTGTCGTGTGTGTGTGTGTGTGTGTGTCCTCTCAGAGCATTCCAATGGACTCGGTGTGTACATGCTTCTGTCTGGAAGCAGCCTTACTGTCGAGGAACCAGAGTTCAACATCCCACAGGCTCTTGTCTGTCTCTTTTTTTTTTTAAGGCTTTGATAGTACAGGAACAGATAGCAGGCCTCTCTGCGTCACTGTCTGTTTTGTTTTCCTGCCTGACTGGTTGTGCCAAACACGGCTGGAACGTCCCTCCCCAGCAGAGTGAAAACCAGAATGGCTACCCTGACCGTCTGTCCTACCGTTTGCATGTTTTACAAACGTACCGCTTTCAGCCCGTTCATAAGTCTTTGCAGGCAAAGCACATTCCTTTTCAGACTGAATAACCTCTGTGACCCTCGGCGTTCTGCTCGTGCCCTGGGATGTTTTAAAGCTTGTGGCGTGCGAGCGTGGATGTGATGCTACAGTCTTATCAGGAAAAGTGACTGTGGTGGTGTAGTTTTAAAAAAAATAAACAAAAATGTACTGAATGCAAAAAATATATATATGTATGTGTTTAAGACTAGAATTGTGTGCAAACGTTGCAGGCAGAGGTGAGGAG